>PVLD010007980.1:0-87415 GCA_004027595.1 Dinomys branickii
GAGACCGGAAGGAAATTATTGGCATCATCAAGTTTGCGCCCTAAAGGAGGCTGAGCATTAACTACCAAGAGAGACAAAAGCACCCATATTACATCTTTTTTTTTTTTTGGTCTTTTTTGAGGCAGGGTCTCGCGATGCAGTTCAGGCTGGCCTTGAGCTTGCTTTATAGCCCAGGCTGGTCTCGAACTCACAACGATCCTCCTGCCTCAGCCTCCCGAGTGCTGGGATTACAGGCATGCGCCACCACGCCCGGCTCTACCCATATTACATCTAAACTAGTACAGTTCATTAAAAACGGGGAGGGGGGAGAGCAGGATTTAAATTTAAAACACTTCAGGGAGAAACACGAAAGGAGATAGGGGGGCTGGAGGTACAGCTCAGTGGGCTAAGTGCTTGCCGCTGGGCACTAGGGCCCTGAGTTCGATCCCCGGTCCCGGGAAAAAAAAGAAAAAAAAAAAGGAGATAGGATGACTAAAGTTAGGAATTAAAAGGGATCACGAATGAACTCACAAAAATAAAAAGGGTTATTAGGGAATACTGTGGACAATTGTATTTAGATAACTTATACCCACATTAGATAACGTGGATAAATTAGTTATCTAAATTAGAGACCAAAACAACAATGGAAAGAGACAAATTCCTAGGAAGACTCAGGGAGGACAGCCTCCCTAGCTGCCCCACCAGCCAGTGAGCGAGCGCTAGCGACCGCACCCCGCACGTGCTCTCCGCGCAGACCGCCCGCAGGGATGGACCGGACGGACCGGAGACTCGGCTGCCCTCCCCCTGCTCCTCCCCGTCGCTTTGACCCCAGGCCGCGCCTGCCTTTGACAGCACCTTCACCTTTCCGCGGCAGGATCGAGAGTTTCCAGCAGCACCGCCACCACCACCACCACCACCACCCTACCCCCCGCCCCCGCCGCCCTGTCGGGCTGCTGCAGGCCCCATTGCAAATGAATAGGAAGTTTTAGGTGGAGCAAGGTGAGAGACTGATTCCCACCTTGCCTCTCCACAAGGCAAAATCTTTTTTTTTCTTTTTTTGGTCTTTTTGAGACAGGGTCTTGCTATGCAGTTCAGGCTGGCTTTGAGCTCACTTTGAAGACCAGGCTGGTCTCAAACTCATAAAGATCTTCCTGTCTCAGCCTCCCAAGTGCTAGGATTACAGGTGTGCGCCACCACGCCCAGCAAAATCTTAGTTTTTGAATAGAGAAAATCAAGTGGAGGTCACACTGTAGAAAGTGAAGTTGGTGATTACATGATTGCATGTTCTACTTTGACAATACATTCAGTACCAGTCTGAGAAAGTAATTTTCTTTGAATTCATCCTGGTTAATGTGGGAGAACAGGCACAAGAACAGGGGGTCTGGAATATCCATCCCCAGGATTACTCTTTGCTTTGCTTTGACCAAAAAAGAGTAGGACATTTAAAATTTGTTAATGAGGGCCAGAGATATAGCTCAGTGGCACAAGTACCCGCTGGGCAAGTGCAAGGTCCTGAGCTCGATTCCCCATACCAAAAGAAATTGTTTATGGTACGTACTTAATCTATATACCAATCCTGTTAGAGATAGCTCAGATAGGTAGGACTGTTGTCGGCCATCAGACAGCTGAGCCCTGGAGAGGTCAGTACACAAGACACCTGTGGCTGGGGACGCAGTCACTGAGGCCAGACTTCAAGAAAAACTACTCATATGCTTCCCCTGGGGATAACAGCAGTGATCGATATTCTAAATAGACACCAATCGCCCTGGCTTGGAGGACCAAGCCTCCTCACCCCACCCCTTCCTTGTCTGCCCATGAGCGCGCTTGCCACATGACCTGCTTCCCAACTTGATCCCCATTTAATCAGTATCACCCAAGCAACTCCACTTGTACTCCTATCCTTTCACATAGTCTTGTCCCACCTCATACCTAGCTTGTGATTTCCCTTTGGATCAATATTACCTAAGCAACTACACTTGTAATCTTATTGATTATAGCTCTGTCCCACCTTGAACCTGCCTCCCCTTGTAGCTTTGCTCAATAAACACCCTTGAGAGCAGGTTTGGTGGGGAAGCCATTTTCCCGGGCCGCTTCTGTCCCACTTAGAGGCTTCCTTTCTCTCAATAAATTCTTCCTATTTTTAACCTCCATTGTTGTTAGAATCCATTCCTTGACTTTAGAGAACATGAATTTGGCATTTTGGATATCTAGCAGGTTTGGGGCTTCTTTCTTCTATATCAATCCTACAATTCTTTTTTTTAGTGGAAATAGTTTTTTAAATTAGTTTATTACCCTTTTTTTTTAAATTGAAAGAGTAATAAACTCTTAGTAATACTCCGAGTAATATTCCCCAGGGATAAAGGAAAAGGGGGAGAAGGGGAAGTGAGGCTCCACCAATCTCACAATTCTGTTTTTTTGTTTTGTCTTTTTGAGACAGAGTCTCACTATGCAGCTCAGGCTGGCCTTGAGCTCACTTTGTAGCCCAGGCTGGTCTCAAACTTGCAAAGATCCTCCTGCCTCAGCTTCCTGAGTGCTGGGATTACAGGCATGCACCGCCACACCAGGCCCACAATTTTTAAACAACACCATTATTCCTTATACTTACTGTCTCCCTCATGGGCGCACATAAAATAAATCAACTTACATGGTCTTATAAAAAACAAAACAAAATTGAGACTGTCTGGACACACCTAGCAGGAGCAAAAAGATTAAGCTGACAAGGTGGGGCATCTGCAATCCCAGCACAGGGGAGGCTGCAAGGTGCAAGGGTCCCTGTGCCCAGGAGTTTGAAGCCACCCTGGGCAGCACACTGAGACCATGGCTCAAAAACACAAAAAACAAAAAAACTCGAAAGAAAAAGAAGAAGACTGAATTAGTCATTTTAAAACTCCCCACCCATTCCAATAGAGAACCATCAAAAATACTAACTTTGTCAGAACAAGGAAACAGTGACAGGATCAGAGCCACCAAGCAAGCCCTGTGAGTAACAAAAGCCCAGGAGCTTGAGGCCCAAATTCTGCCTGGCTCCGGGAGGGGCCATACAGTGAGTGCGAGTGTCTGCTGTGATTTCCTGCTGCTGGAAGAAACAGAGATTGGGAGGCTGTCTGACTGTCCGTGGCTCCCTGGAGCCTAACACAAAGGTCCTGCCCTTATTTCTCCTAATTTGGAACTTTCTCAGGGTGGAGTTGGGCCTTTGCTGAAAATTACAAGTAAATGAACCAGGTGCTGCAGCTTGGGTCAAAGGACCTTAACTGGGATGAAGATCTGATCATCTGCCACAAGCCATGGAGAACGAGCACTTTGAACAGCTCCCACATGGGCGATTTCTCGCCAAGCTACATGTAATCTCACCATTCAATCCAGTAGCTGCACTCCTGGGTGTGCACCCAGTAGAGCTGAAAATGCATGTCCACAGACAAAGGGGCACGCCAGAGTTCCTCACAGTTTAGCTCATGACTGCCAAGACCAAGAAACAACCAAGATGGCTCTCAGGAGGTAAATACACTGTGACACAGCTATCTTAGCTGAGTATTGCTCAGTCACAGAAAGCAAAAAGCTTCAAAGCCATGAAGACACAGAAGAATCTCACACTCATGAGTGAAGAGGCTGAACGTTCCAAGTATATGGCATTCTGGAAAAAAGCAAACTGAGACGACAGTTAAGAGATAAGAAGGCTGGGCATAGTGATACATGCTCAGGAGGCTGAGGCAGGAGGATTGCTGTGAGTTCAAGGCCAGCCTGGGTTACATAGTGAGACCCTGTCTCAAAATAATAAAAACAACAACAACAAAAAGATAAGTTGCTCGGGACAGGGAGGTGGAGAAGGATAAACAGGTGAAGCACAGGAGGCATGTTTTGGGAGGGGACTATTTTATATACTATGATAGTGCTGGATACATGACATTATACAAGATATGAAAAAAATACATGATGAATAGTTAAATTTTTGTAAAAAATAAAAATGAAAATTTTGTTACAGAAAAAGACATACCACTAGCAATCCCCCTCAAGAGGATTTTCCCCTTACTTCAAACACACTTATCCTATCACTCTTGCTGCTTTCTGAGCACTCCTGGTTTTTTTTGGTCTATTTTTGAGACTGGGTCTCGCTATGCAGTTCAGGCTGGCCTTGAGCTCACTTTGTAACGCAGGCTGGTCTCACACTAGCAACGATCCTCCTGCCTCAGCCTCCTGAGTGCTGGGATTACAGGCGTGCGCCACCATGCCTGGCGTGAAGTCCTTTTTTGTGGGCATCTTTGGCTGCACTGTTGTGGCTGCTTTGCTGGCCTGAAGTAATTCAAAATGTTTACATTTCATGGTTATTCTCACTTTGGGGAAGAGCCAGAAGCCGCTTTGAGGCCAGACCCGGTGAGTGAGGGGGACGACTATGACACTTGATGTGCTCCGCTGGACGGCAGCTGGCCGCAGCACTCGTCCTGTTGTGGGCCGTATTTCATAAAGACGCTCACAGTAGAGGGCTTCCAGGGCTACTTTGGAAGGTGGCAAGAACGACGAGACGACATGGAGCGAGGAGTAATAACCTGGTGGGGTGGTGGCAATGGGTCTTTCACTGTAATGCATTTAATTTAAATGCTCATCATATTTTTCCATCACCTTTGCAACCCACTCAACTCCAAGGCTGAGATCTAAATATGGATTTTCTTTACTTTATTACTTACTTACTTTTATTTTTTGTCTTTTTGAGACAGGGTCTTGCTATGCAGTTCAGGCTGGCTTTGAACTCACTTTGTAGCCCCGGTTCGTCTTGAACTTGCACTGATCTTCCTGCCTCAGCCTCCCAAGTGCTGGGATTATAAGTGTGCGCCACTCATGCCCAGCTTGGATTTTGTTTACTTAAAAAAATTTTTTTTCACCTCTTCCTGAGACAGTGGAAGGTCACAGGGTGGCCCCATGCCCAGTGAGGGCCTGGAGGTGCTAAGCCTGGCCTGAGGCCTGCTGACCTTGCTTCATGCTGGTAGGAAGAGGCGGCTAATGCAGAGCAGAGATGCAGCGTGCCTGGCTGAGGGCTGGAGGTGGACCCAGTGCTCATAGGCAGCCCAGTATTGCTGACTGCTAGTTTTGTTTTGTTTCGCTTTGAGACAAGGTCTCATTATGTAGTTTAGGCTGGCTGAACTCATTAGTTAACCCAGACTGACCTTGAACTTGCAGCAATCCTCCTGCTTCAGCCTCCCAAATCTGGGGATTATAGGCATGTGCCACTATGCCTGACTTGATCCAAGTATTGAAGGGAATCTCTGAACTAATGGAACAGACTTTAGGGCCAGGGATATAGCTCAGTGGCACAGCAACTGCCTGGCAGGTGCAAGGTCCTTAGTTCAATTCCCAGTATAATTAACTAACTAACTAAATAAATAAAAGAACAGAGAACAGACTTTACTGATCACACCTGACAAAGAATATGGTTTTTATCAAAAATAGGGTTTTGTTTTGTTTTGTTTTTTGAGACAGGGTCTCACTATGTGGTTCAGGCTGAACTATGTAGCCCAGGCTGGCTTGAATTCCTTGTGATCCACCTGCCTCAGCCTCATAAATCTTGGGATTACAGGCATGTGTCACCATGTCCAACCAAAAGTAGTTTTAAAACTCAGCAGACAAACAATTATAACAAGCAGGAACCACCAACCCTGCGGAGGGGAAAATCTGAATCCCAGAGTTACCAGATAACAATATTCAAAGCACCCAGTTTCCACCAAAATTTAAGCATGTTTTCAAGATTCATCCATCCTGTAGTATATATCAGTATCTCATTCCCTCTCATGATTAAATAATGTTCTGTTATCTGACTAGATTACATGATGCTTATTTATTTATGCATCTGTTTATAGGTACTTACAGTGTATCCATTTGGGACTATTATGAATAACTATGTTCACACTTGGACATGTGGTAAATACTTGATAACTCACTGTTAACAAACCTAGTAGGTCCTGGAATAATAGAAGTCTGGGTCTAGATTTCTAGGCTGTCAATTTCTACTTGCTTTGAAGTTTTTGTGTTGATCTATAATAGAACAGCTACATTCACAATCTCTGTTTCATTTTTTTTGTTTTGTGTTGTTTTGGTTTTGGTTTTGGTTTTTGGGGGTTATGGGGAATCGATCAAATCCAGGGCCTTGCACTTGCCAGGTACACACTGTGCCAATGAGCTACATCGCTGGCCCCTTCTCTGTTTCATTTTATAGCTACTTGTGTGTCTGCAATCTGCCAAGGGAACACAAATTAAAGGTTGAAAATAAGTCCAGAATCCTGTATCACTTTAGGACCCAAGTGAGTTTCAGAATGAAGAATTTTGGGGGTTAGCCAGGTGTGATAGTGCCTGTAATTCTAGTACCCTGGGAGGCTGAAGTAGGAGGATCCTAAATTTAAGACCATCCTAGGCAATGGAAAGACTTAAGGAGACCCTCTCCCCTCAAAGAAAAGGGGGGAAATGTAGCTCAGTGTGAAGGTTCTGGGTTCAATTTCTAGGACTGCAAAGTAAATATTTTAAAATTAAAAGTTGGCCATGGTGGCACACACTTGTAATCCCAGCCGTTAGAAGGCTGAGGCAAGAAGATCACTGCAAGTTCAAGGCCAACCTGGACTATAAGGTGAGTTTAAGACCAGACTAAAATGCATAGCAAGACCGTTTCAAAAACCAAAATAACCAGATGTGATGGCGCATACTTGTAATTCTAGCACTCACGAGGCTAAGGCAGGAGGATTGCTGTAAGTTCAGGGGCATCCTGGGCTACATAACCTAATTCAAGGCCAGCCTAAACTAGGTAGTAAGATCTACTTTCAAAATAAAAACAAACAAATATTTAAAAATTTTAAAAAGTAACGGAATCTTAGGTAAAACAAGCTTGTCATGGTAATGTTATACTCTCAGGTACTGCAGAGGCTGAAGCAGGAGGATTACAAGTTCAAGGTGAGCCTTGGCCAACCCTGTCTCAAAATATAGAAAGGGCGGGGCATGTAGCTCAGTGGTAGAGCTCTTGTCTAGCATTCTTGAGGCTCTGGGTTCAATCCCTATTACCTCAAAAAAAAAAAAAGTGAATCAAAGCAAACACCATATTTTAATAACCCCAGTGTGGTGCAGGCCAGCACTTATGGCCAAATTATTTCAACAGCAACACCTACTCAGTGCAAATGAAATAAAAACAGTTGCCTCTTTTTTTTTTGTCTCCCCTGCCCCCACTGAGATCTCACTAGGTAGTGCTTCTTAGCCTTTTGGCTAAGATCAAGCGTGGAGATCTCACTATGTAGTTGAGCCTGGCCTCAAACTTGCAGCAATTCTCCTGCTTCAGCTTCCTGGGTGCTAGGATTACAGCCATGCACTATTATGCCCAGCTACAGTTGGCTCTTTGGATTTGCAGATCAGTATTCAAGAATTCAACCAACTGCAAACTGAAAATATTCAGGAAGAAAAACAGGGTGATGCACCTGTAATCCTAGCCTCTGGAGGTCTGCGGCAGGAGGATCGCAAGTTTAAACCTAGACTGGGACACTCACAAAGAACCTGTTTCAAAATAAAAAAAAGGGGCTGGGTATGGTGGCACATGCCTATTAATCCCAGCACTTGGGAGGCTGAGGCAGGACGATCGTTGTGAGTTGAAGACTAGCCTGGGCTACAAAGTGAGCTCAAGGCCAGCCTGAACTGCATAGGGAGACCTTGTTTCAAAAAGCAAAAAAAAAGGCTGAGGATATAATTCAGTGCAAAGGCCCTTGGTTCAATCCCCAGTATGACAAGTGGAAAGGAGAGGAGGAAGAGAGGACAGGAAAGGAAGAGAAAAAACATGATTTTATTGAATATGTACAGACTTTTCTTGTTATTTCCTAAATAACACAGAATGACAACTATGTATATAGCGTTTATATTTTATTAAGTATCTTTTGAGACCCTGGGATCTACCTGCCACAGAGCTTCGAGGATGACTACACTGTAAATCAGACCAGGTGGCTCCAGTCTGGCCACAGAAAGAGATTTCAGATGCCTCAGGATTCTCAGAGCTTTTGGGGTCATCCAAAAACAGAAAAGAGTGTGTATTTGTAGGCAAAACCAATGTCTCTACCAATTCCAAAGCTGCTTCCAGAGTGCTACTAAGACATGTCAGTACTCCACAGGGGAAGTAACCCTCCCACCTTTTGCAGAGTAATACAACAAGCTCGTAAAAAAATCACAGTGATTAAGCGCTTTCTCTGAGTCAGGCCTCATGTCCAGGACCAAATATGCATTAACTCACTCCTTACACTGACCCAGAGGTTTATGCCTCCTAATATATGGATGAGAGACTAAGCAATTTGTCCAAAGTCTCATACCTAGCAGTTGGCTGAGACAGATCTTAAATCTAGAGACTTTGATTTGTGTAGATATTTTAGAGCTCGCACTCTTAGCCTACCCAGTGCTGATTCCCATACACAGGCTCCTGGAGCTGCAGCATGGGGTGAGGCCTCTTGATTCCCCAAATGCTGAGTCACCTGCTTCCTAGCAGTCCACAGAACAGGCTGGTCTGGTTACTGCCTCACGATGAACAAGTCCAAGGCTATGCTCTGATATTTACAGCCCTTTCCAGAGAGTAAAGCACCCCTCCCCCAGGTGGTACTGAACTTATTCTGTCACATGAATTCAGCTCAGCCAGCATTTTAACTTCTCCTATGTAGGGAGGTCTCCGTAGGGCAGGATTCCCTATCCCTTGCAACTCTGTAGATATTCCCAAGGGCTCAAGTACTCAAAGAATTTTATAGTTTTCTGTGTTTATCTTGAGAATCATCTAAAAGAAAAGCTCAGCATGTGTGCATCACTGGATCACCTTCTAATCCAGCCCTACCCAGATGTGTTCATCATTGCATCTGTGCCAGAAAGACTGCTGCCACTGCCCCGGCCAAAGACAGAGGACAGAGGTGCATTTCATTGTAAATGGGGCCTCTGGGCTCAACTAGAGGCCAGGAGGTGGTGTGGTGTAAGTGGAGATTTGTAGCACACGGTACAAACGGAGAAAAGTGGTGGAAGAATGGAGGCATCACAGAGTCGTACCTAAAGCCAAAGGGCCCAGCTCAGCAGTCAGAAAAGTACATGTTTCAAGGAGCAGTGACATTTGGGGAACAGTCTCCCTCTCCTCAACATAATGCTTATGATGTGAATTACACTGATCAGGCTGCTTTGTTTGCATTTCATTTGATTTTGAAATTGATTATGGCTTTACAGTTACACGAGAGCCGTAAGCTTTAGGATCTAATGTCATGTTTTATCATCTTCAATGCCTAGTTTAAAAAAATAACACTCAGGAGGCTGAGGCAGGAGGACTCCCATGAGTTTGAGTCCAGCTTAAGCTACATAGTAAGTTCAAGGCCAGCCTGAACTGCATAATGAGACCCTATCTTAAAATAAACAAACACCACATACAAGTTTAAAAAATGAGACTGAGGCCGAAGGATCATAAGTTTGAGCCCAACCTGGGCAACTTAGTGACTTAGCTAGACCCTGTCTCAGAAAATAAAAAAAGTGCTGAGATATACTGTGATTTAGTGTCAACGCTCTGAATTCAATCCCCAGTACCACTACCAAAAAAAAAAAAAGGTGAAAAGAAATTTTTAAATTAATGTTGGGACACCAATTCTTTTCTTAATCTGTCTTCACTGTTGGGGATTGAATTTGGGGCCTACCTCAGGCTAGCATGTATTCTATTACTGAGCTATAACCCCAGTCGTTTTTAAAAAGTTTTTGAGACAAGGTCCCACTCAGTTGCCCAGGATGGCCTCAAATTTTCTAGCCTCCTATCTAAGCCTCTTGAAATATTTTTCTTATAAAAAAGCCCAACAAGCTGGGAATGGTAGCACACGCTTGTAATCCTAACACTCAGGAGGCTGAGGCAGAAGGATTGTTGCAAGTTCGAGACCAGCCTAGGCTACAAAGTGAGCTCTAGGCCAGCCTAAACTGCATAGTGAGACCCTGTCTCAAAAAGACAAAAAAAAAATAAAAAAAAAAGGGCCCATCATTGGTCAAGGTGTGCTAAGTACACACCTGTAATCCTAGTACTCAGGAGGCTGAGGCAAGAGGATCACAAGTTAAAGGCCAGACCCTACCTCAAAAGCCTAAACCCCAAGTCCAAAACCCGAAACCCTAAACCCAAACCCTACCTCAAAAATCCAAACCAAACCAAACCAAAGCCCATCATTCCATGACTAGTGGGGACAGAGGAATAAAGGGATTCTTCTCTATAATTCTACAACATTTTGGGAAAGAAACCTGCCACCCGGTTGTATGCTAGGCAACAGATCTTTTTTTTTTTTTTTTGGTGGTACTGGGAATCGAACTCAGGATCCTGTGCTTGCTAGGCAGGCACTTATTCCACTGAGCTATATCCCCAGCCCTCTGCCACCTGGTTGTAGACTGCCCAAATAAATCCACAAGAGATTAAGCCTTTTTTTTTTTTTTTTTTCCTTTTTGAGATAGGGTCTCACTGTGCAGTTCAGGCTGGCCTTGAACTCACTTTGTAGCCCAGGCTGGTCTCAAACTCACAACGATCCTCCTGCCTCAGCCTCCCAAGTACTGGGATTACAGGCGTGCACCACCATACCTGGCCTGCAATAAATAGTCTTTTAGGTTCTTCTGTTTTCCCAAGACTGAAAGCTCTACGGTCCCTTGGACTCTGCCATATGTGTGTGTACTTCCACACAGCATCGTGCCTGGCACAGAATTCCAGTCACAGAAAGTGCAGGGCACCATTTCTGTTGATGAGTGACAGGGTTCCACTGTGCTGCCTCTTTCCTTTGAAAAGCTCCAACCTGTTGCCAGCCTTTTTTATTTCCTCCCAAACACTGCACTTTTCTTCCCTTCTCTGAACCCAGGTTGCCAGGAGATGGAGGGGAGCCGGGAGACAGAGGCTCACCGTGCAATTTCCTTCCTTGTATTCCCACTCCAACAATTACTGTAAACTGACTCATTTTGTTTGGCCTACAAGTGTTTTCACAAATTGGATTAGTCAGTATTTTTAAGAAATAGTGATTTCACCTACACGCTGTGTGGATTTCTGGCTTCTCTTGAAAATTACTAAATTTGATTTTCCCTGACAGTTAACAAGAAGACAGAGCTTATGGCCTCTGCTTCCCACAACCCTCACTCACCTTTCTCCTGGCCCTCCTCTTCCTCATCCTCGTTATCATCTCCGTCACATCATCACATCATCACTGTCATCACTGTCAGGGTCATCATCACCATCATTGTAACCGCAGCAAATAATCGCTAAGACTCCATGACAGGCCCAGTACTACTACAATCACTTACACGTCACTTTATTTTATTCCCATAACATTTTTTCAGTGCATGCACTGTATTATTAACCCCATGTCATGGATGAGGTAAAAGAGGCCCAGAGAAGTTGTCCAAAATCAGAGTTAGGTTTAAACCCTGAGTGGTCTGATTTTAACATCCTTACATTTAAGTACTCTGTTACACTATTACTGTATATATATATATACACTTCAGTTTGGGACTCCTATCCTACACTCAGCATATAGTATCTGGAGACTCAAGCCAGGGCCTTCACACTTAGTTACATCCCCAGATTTTTTCATTTCTCACTTGGGGACAAGGTCTCACTAAGTTGCTCAGGCTGGGCTCAAATTTGTGATTCTCCTGCCTCAGCTTCCCTGAGTGTTGGGATTACAGGCCTGTACCACCGTGCCTGACTTGCACAAGCATTTTTAAGTGAAACAAACAAGGAAGACTCCCTTCTCTAGTCATGTAACCAAGTACACAATTTTAAAAAGACAGTTGAATCATTTTCTCTAATCACAAACTCAGAGTGGATTTTTTTTTTTTTTTGGTCTTTTTGAGACAGGGTCTCGCTATGCAGTTCAGGCTGGACTTGAGCTCACTCTGTAGCCCAGGCTGGCCTCGAACTCACAAAGATCCTCCTGCCTCAGTCTGCTGAGCACTGGGATTACAGGCATGTGCCACCACGCCTGGCTCAAGAGTGGATTTAAAGCTTTCATTGAGACCCAGAAACACAGGGGACTCAGAAAGACACTTACAAAGGAAAATCTTTACTAGACTAAGGTAAAGGAGGAAAAGAGACACCAAAGTTTTTACTCTCCAAAAGTGATCCTGGCAGAAAATCCAAATAAGCATTAAAAAATCTGGAACATATTTGTGGTAAGATGGATGCAGAGGACCCCAACCAGCCCTCAGAAGTCTTCCACAGAGTCAGTGAGGTTTAAATTATTTTCGTATTATTTAAATGTTACCTGCCTTCATCATTCTCAGTGAAGCTTTCCAGAGGCTACATTTTGACTTTTTTTTTTTTATGGTCCTTTTGAGACAGGGTTTCACTATGCAGTTCAGGTTGGCCTTAAATTCACTTTGTAGCCCAGGAAGGCCTTGAACTCACAGTGATCCTCCTGCCTCAGCCCTCCCTAGTGTTGGGATTATAGGTGTGCGCCAACATGCCTGGCATCGTGATATCTTGAGAGGCTGAGTGCAGAAACAGGTAAGCATCCAGGTGACAGTAAACATAAAAATTTCCTATTTCTTCTTTCTAGTCCTGGGAATTGAACCCAGGGCCCTCTGCCACTGAGATATGTCTTAGGCCTTTTTTGAGACAAGGTCTTGCTAAATTGCCCAGGCAGGACTTAAACTTGCAATCCTTCTGCCTCAGGTTCCCTTAGCGCTGGGATTGCAGGCATGCACCAACATGCCTAACTTTTTCTTGCTAGGTTTTTTTGAAATATAGATTTTTTTTTTTAAATTGCCAGGCATGGGGCTGGGGATGTAACCCAGTGACATGGTGCTTGCCTGGCAAGCATGAGGCTGTGAGTTCAATTCCCAGTAACAACAACAACAAAAAAAACCATAGAGCTATAAACTGTGAGGCATGGCCTGGCATGGTGGTGCATGCCTATAATCTCAGCACTTGGGAAGATGAGGCAGTAGGATTGCCATGAGTTCAAGGCCAGCCTGGGCTACATAGTGAGTTCAAGGTCCACCTCAACTGTGCAGCAAGATCCCTTGTCTTTAAAAAATAACTAACTAAATGCCAATTATGTTCATGTGTAATATGTTTATTATTGTTTTTTTTTCCTGAGGTGCTAGGCAAACCCAGTACCTTACGCAAGCTGGGTAAGGGTTCTACCACTGAACTATATCCCCAACCCTACTATTATTATTTTTAAATCAATTAATGGGCTGGAGGCAGGCAGCTCAGTGGTAGGGTGATTGCTTTCCACGTGCAAGGCTCTAGGTTCCATCCCTAGCACTCCAAATAAATGAATGAGCTCAATTAATAAATATCCTGAAAGCTTATTAAACTTTATTACAACAAATATTAGTAGATATAGTTTACACAATCAAAAACTCTCTAGGAGCCAGGCATGGGGTTACAGACCTGTAATCCTAGCACTCAGCAGGATGAAGCAGGACTGCCACCAGTTCAAACCTAGTCTGGGTTATATAGTGGGTACAAGGCCATCCTGAACTATACTGCAAGATACTGTCTCTTTTTTTCTTTTCTTTTCTTTCTTTTTTCTTTTTTTAAGATACCATCTCAAAAAATAAAAACAAAAACAAAAAATCTCTATGGGATCTTCAACAATAGTGTGTATGTGTGGTACTGGGTATTGCATCCAGGGTCCTGTACATTCTAGTCAAGTGTTCTACCACTGAGCCACACTCCCAGCCCTCAATAATGTTTAAATGTAATGATATTTTAAATGTGTGAAGCTGGGTATGGTACATGCCTGTGATCCCAGCCCTGGGGAGATTGAGTTGGAGGATCTCAGGGAGTTGAGGTCAGCATGGGCTACATAGTGACTTCAAGGCCAGACTGGGCTATATAGGGAACCCCTCCCTCAAAACAAACAAAAAGATCAAATGTGTGAGATATGCTACCCTTAAAAGTCCTGTGTGTATACATGTGCTCAAGGAAGTGTTTCTCTAGTAGAAAGACACTAAACCAAAAATTCCAAACTGGTAGCCAGCACACATAATTTGTAAGACCTATTAAGTTCACTGCCAGCAGTTAATAATCAGAATGTTTCACATAAAGATAATTTTCTGTTTTTTTTTTTGTACCAGGAATCGAACTCATGACCTCACGCTTGCCAGGCAGGCACTATGCTGCTGAGCTAAATCCCCAGCCCAAAAATAATTTTCTGGCCTCTTCTAAAAAAAAATTCTGAGAAGGTTGGGCCAGGTGGTACATACCTGTTATCCCAGCACTTGGAAGGCTGAGTCAGGATAGTTGCAAGTTTGAGACCAGCCTGGGCTACAAAGTGAGTTCAAGGCCAGCCTGAACTGCATAGCGAGACTCTGTCTCAAAAAGTAAAAAAAAAGTAAATAAATCCGAGAATACTTGGGCATTTCCACTTGGCTGGCATCACCTAGATGGGACACACAGTCTTCTGTTTGCCACAACCCCTACTACCCTGACCTGTCAGTCCCTGTATCTGAACCACCACTGAGGGAAAGAGGAAAACCTTTTTTTGCAATAAACATCATCAATAAAACATATATCCATCTAAAAAATGTCTGCATCCCTCCAAAGAGATCAACATGCATAATAATACTTTGCCTTATCTGACTTTCTAAGGCAGCAGCTTGCACAGCCTCATGATTGGTGCAGGGACTCTGAGAGATCAGAAACCCTTTGGAGAAAGGGATCCTTGTGACAAGCTCTGTGCAAAGCCAGGGAACTCACCAGAAGAGCAAGGGAGTGAACCTCCAGTGAACAGCAGGGCCCACTTTAGGACCCAGAGGGAGTGGGTTCGAGTGACAATGAGACCTTGGATATTTCCTCCTGGAAGGCTGGTGGGAATTTCGGGACACTCATCCAATTTCTTTTGCCCTGAAAGCAGGCAGTGGAGAGGGAGGGGCAGTGAGAACTTGGGTCAAAATCAAGGCACAGGTATCAAATTCGGAGAGAGGGAGAATTTTTGGAAGGAGGAGGAAAGCAATACTAAACTAGGAAAAAAACAGGTGGGGAAAAGATTTTGAGGATAAGAGGAAATTATTTTCTCTTTTGTTCCTTCTTTTTCCTCAGGGAAGGGGTCTAGAGGATTTTGTGGGGAGAAGCCGAGTGGGTACAACTGTGGATAAAAAAGGGGTGTTTGTTGGAAAGTTGGGGAGGGGAGGATTGGATAAATACTTATTAGAGGAGAGAAAAACTGGAAGGACTGAGTTACTTCTAGGCAGAAATACAGTTCAAAAAGAGAGACTAGGCAAAAAGAAAAAATTTTCTGCTGGAAAGTGATCTGAATAAAGGAGAAAAAAAAGGGGTGAAAAATACAGTACTTTTGCCAGAGGAAGTTCCTAAAGGTGCCAGGAGAGGCATAATCAAGTCAGATAGGGCAGATTTTTGTTTTTTGCTGGAAAATTCTAAAAAAGGAGACAAGTTTGGGTCCCCCAAAGCGGGGCCCTTGAGGAGGAAGGAGGATGTTTAGCAGAAAGCGCCCGGTCGGGCGGCCAGTGCAAGGCCGAGCTGCACAGGGCAGAGGTCAGGTGGCGCCGGGGCGCGAGCTGGGGGCTGTGCCGAGCAGTTGGGGGGCAGGGGGCGGGGTGGGAAAGAAAAGAGGGTGCAGCGGGCCAGGGGCTCTAGAGGAGTGATCTTCAAAGCGGAAAGGATTGTGGGGGTGCAGAGGACCTGGAGCTGTTAGGGTGCAGGTGCGCGCGTGACACAGAGTGAAGGGCACCCCTCGAAAGGGAGATGGATCACCTCAAAAAGAAATCCAGGAGCGAAAGAGAGTGTAAAAGGGGGAAGAGGTTAAAATAAGAAGAAAAGGAGGAAAAGGGGAGGCAGGGATAAAAGGGAAAGGACAAGGGTAGCAGCAACCGGGTTTTACCCGCCCCGGGGCTCGCGCGCCGGGCCTCGCACCTCGCGCCTCGTGGGACTCCCAGCGGCCGCTCGCTGCTCGGCGCCGCCAGCCGCCCAGCGCGCACGCGCAGCTCGCCCCTTCCCTGGCGCGCCCCTGGCCTTAGCCCCTGTGCGCGTGCGTGGCCTTGCACTGCCTGGGCTCCCAGTGCATGTCTCCCGGCGAGGCAGCTCCAGCGAGGGGAGGGGCCACGGGGCCGGGAGCGGGGTTGTCGCGGTCACGTGACCTACCGCGGGCGGGAAAGGGGGCGGTTGGTCGCCATTTGGAAAGTGGGCAGTTGAGGGTGGGAGAAGCCCAGGAAGAGAGTGAGCGGGAGGGGTTGTTTCACGCGACCCACACCCCATGGTGTAGGTCCGGTGACCATTGTTCCAGGAGGGCCGTGTTAGAATGCAGTGGCCCAGCATCCCCTGTGCCCTGTGGGCTCCACAGAGACACACACCTCTGTGGCGGGGCCATGCTCGCGGGTTGTAGCCCTTGGAGAGCTGCCCGCGTGTTCCCGAGCACGTGGGGATGCAGGACACTAGGGGCGAATGCCACCACACCAAGCCCCTTTGGGTACCACGACAGCTTCCATGCCAAATGACCACACAATGGTAGCCACCAGCCAATGAGACGTGGGTTCAATCATCATTAGAAAGTGAACTCTGCCCAGCCAGCAATGAGGGCGCACGCTTATAAACCCAGCGTTCTGGGAGGCTGAGGCAGGAGGGTCATAAGTTCCAGTCCAGCTTGGACAATTAAGCAAGACCTTGTCTAAAAATATGAAAGATCTGAGGATGTACCGGTAGCTCTGTGTGAAGACCTCAGCTTCAATTCCCAGTGGCACCAAAAATAAAATAAAATATTGAAACTCCAAGGTCTACAGCACCGGCGCATTCCAGGTTGCCTTGGGGTGTGAAACTGACTTGACCATTAAGGAGCAGGAAGGATTTTATTGGGGTGAGGAAAGTATCCTAAAACGACTATGGTCTCACAACTTGGTAAATTTACTAAGAATCTTCAAAGTGTACACTTAACATGGATAACTTGTCTGTACATTAAATCTCAATGAAGGGTTTGGGATTTGTTTTGTTGTATTGTGTTTGTTTGGCTTTTTTTTTTATCCCTCAGGAGATACCACAATGGAAAGGAGAAGGCCTGACGACTATACCTTAGTACACTTCCTTGAGCACACTCCTCCCCCAAGTGTTGGATAGAAATAACCTACAGGTCCTAAGTACCAGCTGCATATGTCCGTTTACAGTGTCTACTAGCCATATCTTTTTAAAAGATAAAAGCAGGTCATGGTGGCTCATGCCCGTGATCCTAGCTCTCTAGGAGACTGAGGCAGGAAGATCTAAGGTTCAACCCCAGCCTGGAAAATTTAGCAACTTTGCAAAACCCTGTCTCAAAATATAAATAAATAGATAGGGCTGGGGCTATAGCTCCGTGCAAAGGCCTTGACTTCAATCCCCAGAACCAAATGAAATAAATAAAATACATTTTAAAAATGGGTGAAATTTTAATAATGTATTTAACCTGAAATCTTATTTCAACGTATTACCAATATATACATTTTAAATGATTGTTAAAATGTTTTGGGCTTAGTTTTAAAAATCTGATGTACATTTTACATTCATGGGACTCTCCCATGCAGATGGGTCATGTGAGGGTAGCCGCAGGTAGCTCCTGGCTCTGATATTGGACCTTCTAGGGGAGGGACAAGCAAAGACATTTCTAACGCAGTGTGATTACACTTCTTTTTAAAAAAGAAATGAAGGCAAAAACTGGGTGTAGTGGTACAGGCCTATAATCCCAGCACTTGGGAGGCAGAGGCAGGAGGATTGCTCCCAGTTCCAAGATACAAAGTGAGCTCAAGTCCAGCCTGAACTGCACAGTGAGACCCTGTCTCAAAAAGACAAATAAATAAATAAAATAAAGGAAATATAGAAGAGAGCTACAATATCTGGGACCAGGAGAAGGGTAGCAAGTGCAAAGGCCCCGGGGCAGGAAGAACTGGGATCCTTTGAAAGATGCTAAAGAGACAGATGTAGCTAGAACTGTGTGAATAAAGGAAAGAAGATTGAAGGACTCATCATGAAAGGACTTCTCAGTTTTGCTAAAGCAGGAATGAAACATGTAGAAACAGGAGGCATTCATTTATTTAGCACATATTAAAAAATTCCCAGCATGGTGGCACATATCTGTAATCCCAGCACTGGGGAGGCTGAGGCAGGAGGATCGCCAGGAGTTCAAGGGCCACCTGAGCTACATAGTGAGTTCAAAGCTAGCCTGAACTCCATGAGACTGTCTCAAACCAAAAAAAAAAAGTAGGCGAGCATGCTGGCACACCCTATGATCTCAGCACTAAGGCAGGAGGATTGCTTCCAATTCAAGGCCAGCCTGAAGTACACAGTGAGACTCTATCGCAAATAAATAAGCAGATGGAGTTGTGAAGACGCCTGGCTGGATGAAACGAACAGTAATGGGTGGCAGTTACAGAGGAAAGACATGGAACAACTTTGCTTACCTGGGTGACAGCCTCCTGCAGCGACCACTCACTGGTGCCTGGTCATTATGCAAGTCATTGTGTTGGATGTGTGTGTGTGTGTGCGTGTGTGTGTGTGGCACTAGAGATGGAAGCCAGACCCTCACAAATGCTAGGCAAATGCTGTGCTACTGAGCCACACTATAGCCCTTCATTTTCTTTTGTTTTTTCTCTCTCTCTTTTATTTTTTGGTACTGGGAGTTGAACTCATGACCTCATGCTTGCCAGGCAGGTACTGTGCTGCTGAGCTAAATCCCCAGCCCTCTCTTTAAAAAAAAAAAACAGGGCCTTGCTATGTAGTCCAGGCTGGCCTAGAACTCACAGGTATCCCTCAGCCTCCTGCCCTGGTGGAGGGATGATAGACGTGTACAACCATAGCCAGATGCAAATATCATTACTACCCCATTTCCAGGTGAATAAACTGAGGCACAGAGAGACTAAGCTAATGAGTGAAGGAGTCAGATCTAAAACGTGTATTTGAATCCTGGCTCCCAACTCTTTAGCCGTACAGGCCTTTCGAGGGTCCATCAGTTTCTCCCAAACCTTGCTTTCTGCACCCCAGATTAAGGACAATGACTCATCTCGCTGGGGGACCATGGAGAAAGTGGAAAGCCTCACTGGGTCCGGGCAGTGCTGCAGAGATGCACAAACACGGCATGAGCAAAGGCCCTGAGGCCTGGTGGTAGAGGCTAGGCTGAGCCTGGTTAAAATTGCTGCAGGATTTGACCACTGCGTGTTTGTGCTCCCCGATCCTGGCTGCCTCCGGGAGCCAACTTCTCCCTGCTGATCCTTGGTAAATGTGCCATGACTTGGTGGCCACAGGGTAAAGTCCTGTGGTTTATATCTAGCTGTGTCACTTAGCTTCACGCGCTTAGGGGCGGGGCTTTTAGAAGGAGATCGGATCAGCGGCCTATAGCTGACTTGGTGCTAGAAGACGGGATCTGATTGGAAGAGGCTTTTATAGGGGTGTGGCGTTGCCTGGAAACCTCCTCCCTCCACACCTGCTTCCTGTCGCCCTTAGGGGAGCAAGCCCCCACCCTACAGCACTGCTATGTATTGAAATGCGAGCCTGTGCTCCCTTAGGTTATGGATCTCAGCCGAAAGTGACCAGGGCATAAGGCATTCTTCTAGTGACCTTGGCTTGCCTGAGTAGAGGCGCGGTGGCTTCCCGTCCCGGGGACTTGTCTTCTCTGTAGAAGAGCTTCAGAAATCCCTAACCGCGCAGAGAAAACTCACCTCTACCCAGGACAGGACAGTGGGTACAGGGACTGGAAATGATCAGAGACATCGTGTACCCAAGCATGGCTTTCGTCACCGTTCACAAAACAAGCTAGTTTAACAAGCTGATTACACAGCCTTGCCGTCGCGTTGCTGTTCGAAGGCGGCTGGATGTGGTTTGAGGCGTGTGGGACTGATTGTGTATAGATTATACAAACCTGAGTATCCTTGAAGTTTGGTATCCATGGGGTCCAGAACCGGTGCCCGCAGGGGTGGAAGAAGGACCAGTCCAGCCGGAAACAAGATACTCTTAGCCACGTACTGGTCACTGGCAAGGCCCAGTGTACTAGTTTTAGATCTAAAGCGATCCAAAGTCTCGTGTGTTTGGAAGGTGACGGGATCAAGGGTTTATAGCAGTCTTTCTGTTTGGAGATGGAGCCGGGTGGGAAGAGGCGTCCCGGGGTGGGGAGGCTTGGAGAGGTTTCGCTCCCTTTGCGGCTCCTCCCGATTTTTCTGCTTCCTGCCCACCCTGCCCTGAGCTGCTCTGCTCCATCGCTCCCCTTCCCAGTCTCGTTGTTTCTTCTTTGGAGCTGGCAAATCCTGAAATATGAGCAAAAGTAAACTTTCCCTCCTTTAAATTGTGGGTTTCAGGTATTTGTCCCAGAGATGAGAAAGTGACCACTGCACCCAGTAACAGCTTTGTGGAATTAATTGTTCCCTTCTAAGCTGGGCACTGTGGCACAAATGTTCAAGGCCAGCTGAGGTAATTCAGTGAGATCCTATCTCAACAAAACGAAACAAAAGGCGGTGTGGTGGTGCACAACTGGGACTCCAGCTTTCGGAAGCTGAGGCAGGAGGATCGCTGTGAATTTCAGACCAGCCTAGTCTATGTAGTGAGTTCAAGGCCAACCTGGACTACCTAGCAAGACTTGATACAGACGAGATCGGGCGCGTTCAGGGTGGTATGGCCATAGACAAGACTTGATACAAACAAGATGAAACAAAACTAAGCTGACAAGAATCCTTCACTTAGCCCTACTCCACCTCCTGGAAACTGCTACTGCATTTCCTGTGCAAACTTCCAGAAAGAACTGGACTGACTGTAATTCCTGCCTCCTCTGTTTCACCTGTTGCTGACTCTTACAATTTTCTTTTCTTTTCTTTCTTTCTTCCTTTTTTTTTTTTTTTTTTTGTCTTTTTGAGACAAGGTCTTGCTATGCAGTTCAAGCTGGACTTGAGCTCACTTTATATTCCAAGCTGGCCTTGAACTCTCAACAATCCTCCTGCTTCAGCCTCCTGAGTGCTGGGATTACAGGTGTGTGCCACCACACCCAGCTTTTTTCTTACAATTTCTTGAAAATTTTATTTTGAGTTATTAATGTGTGGTAGTGTGAATTGGACTCAGGGCCATGCATAAGTATAGTACAGTGCACACGTGCTCTACCAGGGCACTACACCCCCAGCCCTTCTTTATTCTCAGGTCTCCCTAATTTCCCCAGACTGCCCTTGAATTTTCGACTCTCCTGCCTCAGCCTCCTGAGAATGGGATTGTAGGTGTGCCCCACTGTTGCAGGCAGTTTAGAGTTTTACTATGAAAAAATTTAGATCTACTAAGAAATACAAAAAATAATGACAGCAACAATCACACAGAGTGGAATCTGACATTCTCACACTGCCCGAGGTCCTGCCAGCCTTGGCCCAGCCATCCTCCTGTCTCTTCACTCACCCATAGCCCCAGGGAAGTGACTTTACCTCCTTGGGCCTCACTTTCCTCCTCCATGAAGTGGGAATGATGATGATACCCCCTCGTAAGGTTGTTCATCATGAGGATCAAAAAATAATACCATCAATGCTGAGTGTGATGGTGCCTATCCCCAAACCCAGCACTGTGGGAGGCTGAGGCAGGAGCATCACAAGTTCAAGTCCAGCCTGAATGACATAGTGAGACTCTGTCTTGAAAAATAAAAAACCTCAGATATAGCTCAATGCAAAGGCCCTGGGTTCAATTTCTAGTACTGAAAAAAAAAAAAAAAGTCAGGGCAGCTGAAGGCCCTGGGACTGCCACACCATGTAACTGACCAGAAAAAACAGCAATGGTAGGCAGGCGTTAGGAGCTGCTTCCACGGCAGGCAGGGTCTGTGCTCAGCACATTTCTACCCTCATGTGACCCTTGGTTGGTGTTAGTCCCATTTCTCTGACAGGACACTGACCCTCAAAGGCCACAGCTCCTGAATAACTGGGCCAAGATACAGACTGAGATCTGAGTCGTAATTTCTTCCTCTGACCCAGAGCACCAGGTGTCTCCCAGGCCTCTGCTTCCCCTCGCCTTCCATTCCCACCTGCTGTCCCCACCCGGCCCTTCCTCCTGTGGAACTTGGCACCTGTCCTTTCCTTCCCTGGATCTCACCTGCCAGTGACTCAGGGAGAAGTCACCGGTTCCCAAGGTGGTAGTTGAGATGTTTCCCGATGGACTAATCTGAGGACCAGGCATTTATTTGAATGCATATTACAGACAGTACAGTCAGCGGCCCCTCACGCCTGTGCTCTCCTGGCTGTTGTTGCCTGAGGTGAGCCCAGGGATGCCCCAGGGGGAAATCTTTCAAGGAAAAAGGAGTAAGTAAAAACACAGACAGCAAAGGCCAGATTCTGCAAAAAAAAAAAAAAAAAGCAACACAAAACAAAGCAGAGACTCAGTCCTTTAGGAGGCAGAGCAGCAGGGAAGCCAGGGACAGGCAGAGAATACACCAGTCACAGGCTGGGACTTCCCTGAGGACACAGGAGGCAGGGAGGGTTTTAACCAGGCAAGGTGCAGGGTGAAGCTCTGCTTTAGAACCCATAGGCTTTATAATCCCAGCACTTGCAAGGCTGACGCAGGAGGACTGTTGCAAGTTCCAGACTAGTCTGGGCCACAAAGTGAGCTCAAGGCCAGCCTGAGCTGCATAGGGAGACCCTGTCTCAAAAAGACCAAAAAAAAAAAAAAAAAAAAATCCTGCTCCACTCAGCAGGAAAACCCACAGCCCACCCCAGATGTCCTTTCCTAGTACTCTCCTCTTCTTCTTCCTCCAAGAAGTGCTCCTAAACCCCTGGGTTACTCATCTGCTCCAGGCTCCTGTAGCTCCCAACTACCCCCTGCCAACTCTATCCACTCTGGGCCCCCAGGGTTTCACTGTGGCCCCCTCAGAGCGGGTGCTAAGAAACACCTGCTATGTGACTAGATCTAATTCAGCTGCCCCCTCCCCAGCTCACTTGCCTCTTTCTCTTCACCAGCTCCTCCCTTGGTCTTTGTGGCTTTTTTGGAGACAGAGTCTCACTACGTACTTCAGGCTGGCTTTGAACTCCCTATGTAGCTCAGGCTGGCGTCTACCTCATGGTGGTCTTCCTGCCTCAGCCTCCTGCATGCTGGGATTATAGGTGCTGGGCTTTTGTGGCTTTTCTTGCATATGCTGCCACAGGTGTTATTTTAAGAACCACAGCCAGGTGTGGTGGCACCCATCTGTAGTCCCAGCGCTCTGGGAGGCTGAGGCAGGAGGATCATAAACCTGAGCCCAGCCTGGGCAATTTAATGGGACTCTGCCTCAAAATAAAAAATTTTAAAAGGGCTGGGGTCTTATCTCAGTGTGAAGGTTCTGAGTTCAATGTTCAGAACAGCAAAATAAACAAAAAAATGTCATATACCAGGCTGGGCACAGTGGTACATACACTTGTAGTTCCAGCACTCAGAAAGCTGAGGTGGGGTGATTGCTTGAGCCCAGGAGTTCAAGGGACAACATGGCAAGGGCCCTCTCACCGCCCCCTCACACACACTCAATTCCTCCGCTGTCTCAAAGGAATCTGCCTTTCTTTGCAGTAATGGAGATCTAACCCAGGTTTGCTTTACACTGAGCTATATCCCCAGCCCTTTTTATTTTTAATTTTAAGGCAAGATCATGCTAAGCTAGGCTCACACTTGCCATCTGCCTGCCTCAGCCTCGCAGAGTTCAGGGATTCCTCAGCTCAGTAGCGTGTTTTTAGGGTCCATCACATTGCAGCAGGTGTAAGTGCTGCGGTCCTTGCACGGGGCTGAGTAATGTTCCTTTTGAGGTGCCTTGTATGTTCTCTCCTTTCATCCATGGAGGAATATTTCGGTTGTGTTCACTGTGGGGCACTCTGGGTCGTGCTGCTGTGACCATTTGTATACACGTCCGTGTGCGAGCTCTGGGTATGTACCTAGGGGCGGTCATGTCGCTTGTGCGGGGCTAACAGAGCCACCACGAAGCTCTTCCACAGCGGCAGCACCAGTCTCCTTTCTGCCAGCACTGAAGGGCATATCTCACTTCTTCACATCTTGGCCAACATTCATTATCCTTTTCCATCTTTTTTTGTAGCACTGGGATTGAACCCAGGACCTTCACACTGAGCAACATCTCCAGCTTTGTGTGTGTGTGTGTGTGTGTGTGTGTGTGTGTGTGTGTGTGACAGAGTTTCGCTAAATCATGAAGTTGCCCAGGTTGGGCTCACACTTGGGCTCCCCCTGCCTCAGCCTCCCAAAGTGCTGGGATTACAGACCTGTAGCATGACAGTCTATTCCCCTGCCCGCCCCCTGTTTTTTGGTACTGGGAATCAAACTCAGGACCTTGTGGTTGCCAGATAGGCACTTAGGCCACTGAGTTATATCCCTGGTCTATTTTCCCCTTATTTGGTCCCAAGCATCCTCACTGGTGTGAAGTGGTGTTCACTGTGGCTTTGACTTGCGGTTCCTTAGTGAGGGATCTCGTGCTTGTGAGCCATTTGCTCAACCCCTCTGGCAATCTGACCTCAGCACCCTCCCACCTCTCTCAACCTCAACTCCGCAGTCACCACTGGTTTAGTTCCCATTTTTCGAGCACTCTCTCTTTCTCCCTCTGGATTATTTTTGGTCTTTCTCTTCCTTTGCTGGAGAGAAATGTGGGAACTTTGGCCACATTGTGTCATGCTTTAGATTTAATGTTTTGGGGAGTGAGTATCAGGAATCAAACTCAGGACCCTGCACTTGCCAGGCAGCATCTGCACTGCTGAACTATATCCCCTGCAAGATTTAACTGCTTGGTGCCTCGGTTTCTTCACCTGTAAAATGGGGATAACCATTCTTACTTCTTATTTTTTAAATTTTTGTTTGAGACAGGATCTCACCGTATAGTCCAGCTGGGTTTGAAATTTCCACCCTCCTCCCTTGGCCTCCTGAGTGCTGGGATTACAGGAGTGCACCACCATGCCCAGCTTAGGGGTAGGACTTTTGGAAGGTGATGGATCTTGACACACGGACAGCTGGATGTGCGGTTAGGAGGCAGGCCTGGTCTGAAGAGGCGGGGCCTGGCCAGAAGAGGCGGGGCCTGGTCAGAAGAGGCAGGGTAAGGGGCTGGGGGTATAGCTCAGTGGAATAAGCGCTTGCCTAAGCAAGCGCAGGGTCCTGAGTTCGATCCCCGGTACCGCAAAAAAAAAAAAAAAAAAAAAGGAATGTGTTCAGAAGAGGCAGGGCCTGGTCAGAAGAGTCTGAGTGTTGACTGCGAAGGGTTTGTCTCCTTCTCCGGCTTGCATTCCTCCCTTTTCTCTCTGCTTTCTGGCCACCATGATAGAAGCAGCTCTCTTCCTCCCAGGCCCTTCCACTGTTCACTTTGGGCCGAACTTTGGGTATGACCCAAATGACCCAAATGACCATACCTGTAATGGTGAGCCAAAATAAACCTTACCTCCTTTAAGTTATGGGTGTTAGGTATTGTATCCCAGCAGCGAGAATATGACTGAGACAGCTGGCATATGCTAGAGGTCCTGCTTAAGTCCTCAGTTCCATGAAACAAAGGAAACTGACCCTCTGCTTCGGAAAGTGGATTTGAAACTGCCATTCACCCCTTCAATCGGGTGTGGTGGTGCAGGCCTGCAATTTCAGCTATATGGGAGGCTGAGGCAGGAGAGTTGCACATTCAAACCCAGCCTGGGCAATTTAGTTATTTAGTATGACCATGTCTCAAAATAAAAAAATAAATGGCTGGGATGTAGCTCAGTGTTCCCTGGGTTCAGTCCCCAGTACTAGGAAAACAAAAACAAAAAACCTCCCTTCAGGTTCTTACAGATTTGAAACCAATACATAAAAAGAAATGGTTTTCTGCATCCCATGTGCTGGTGAGTTGTATGAATTTTGGAGCAGAGATGCCTGTATTCCAGCCCCTGTGGCACCCGACTTTGGCAATTTTGTAATAACTCCATGACTCAGTTTCCACATCTGTAAACCAGAGGTGACGGCAGCATCTCCCACCTGCTTGTGTTGCCGGGTCACCCAATGCATCCAGGTACCTGACAGGTAGTGCTGGATTCAGTGTGGGTTATAACCACATGATGTTACAGCACACAAATTCCTACTCCTCAGGATTACTAGGGACAGAGAATAATAAAATCAAACTTGAGCCGCCTCAATCTTGGACAGAAGATTGAGGCCCAAAAGGTTGGACAGAAGCTGGCTTCTCTTCTTAAAGGGGCTTCTCTTGTTTTAAACTTTCTTCTTTCCTACGAGGGCCTGATGGGCCTTCGCCTCCTCCCCAAGCACACCCAAAGCTAAATTCTGCACTGATGACTAAATCCCCAAAAGCAACAAAGAGAGCAATTGTTCCTTGCCCAGGGTTTCACTCTCCGCAGTTTTAGATGCTAGCAGTTCACTGAGGTCCTGAATATTACATGGAAATGCTCTAGAAATAAACATTCTCAATTTTTAATAACTTGTTTTACTGTACATTGTAATAATTATTACTATCATTATTCTCCTACTGTACCTAACTTATATGTTAATCCTTTTCACGTATATGTACAGAAAGAAAAAACAGTAAACTGGGTCAGTACTATCCGGTTCAGACACCCTCATAATTCTGCAGATAAGAGCATTGCTAGGTCCGGTGTGGTGGCACATGCTTGTAATTCCAGCACATGGGAGGCTGAGGCAGGAGGGTCACTCCGTGTTCAAGGCCAGCCTGGGCTACACAGTGAGACCCTGTCTCAAAAAAGAAAACAAAGAAGAGCCCTGCTGTAAATATAGCTTCTCCTGCTTGGCTTGGCTATCTGGTGCATGAGTAATAACACTCCATAGGTAGAAAAATTCATTGCCCAGGTGTCCCTGGTACCATTCTAGTATCACCTGAAGTGCCCCGCATGTAGCTCAGGCAAACAAGTCAAGAGATTTCATAGAGGCAGTACCAGTGATGCACATGGTTGCTGAGGGAGTTTACAGAACTTAGGTTTTCATTTACATCGTGTACATTATATTTATTCAAGTAGCTGCCACAAGGCTCAAAATTTACAAAGGCCCAAAAGGATCTTCCTTCCACCCTCTTCTTCCTCCCCAAGTAAGATCCACCGCTGTTAGTGGCTGGTGCCTGCTTCTGAAGATATTCTGTGCCTCTAACAAGCAAAAACTGACATTTTTCATCTGTTTTTAACTTTTTAGACACTGCTTCCCTCTTTGCCACCCCCCCCTTATTGGATACATAGCTCATTCTGAGTCAGTTCATGCCTTTGTAAATCTACAGCTACTTTCTGTCCCTCTGTGGACGAGACTACAGATTATTTTGAGTTTCCTACTATGGACAACTAGGTTGCTTCTGCTCTTTTGTGTTTTATTGTTTTCCTTTGTTTTTTTTGTTGTTTGTTTTTGTTTTTTGGAGACAGGGTCTCACAATGTAGCAGGCTGGTCCTGAAGCTCCAGCTGCTCTTGAACTCTCAGCAATCCTTCTGCCTCAGCCTCCCCAGCGCTGGGATTACAGGCATGCGCCACCACGCCTGGACCCTTTTTACTTTACGATTTTTTTTTTTTTTTTTTTTTGGTACTGGGGATCGAATTCAGGACCTTGCGCTTGTCAGGCAGGCGCTTATTCCACTGACTATATCTCCAGCTCGATTTTTGTTTTTTTTTATTTTTTAAGACGGTCTCCTAAGGATCCTGGTGATCCTTCCAAGTGTTGGACGCTACCACGTAGAAGAAAAACAAAAACAATGCTCCTCACTCCCCTCCCTTTCCTTTATCAGGAAATGGGCAAAAAACCCACCCTTGTCCGGGTGTCTGCCAAGGTATCTCCACCTCCGGGATTCCACGCGTCCAGCGAGACCCAACCTTTCCAAAGCTGTTACAAGCCGCACCCCCTTCCCCGCCCCGGCTCTCCGGAGCTCCGCCTGCGCAGCCCCACCCGCTGTCCTCCCGATTCAAATCCAACCAATAGCAGCGTGTAAACAAACCCAGACCCCGCCCCTCCGATGAATAATTTTCCGGGCCGGGAGCCAGGCTTATTTAGCCCGAGAAGGGCCCTGGGGGCGGGACGGAGCTGTAGCCACGCCCCACACTTGGGCCAATAGGACATCAGCTCCGCCCCTCGCACTTGCCATGCTAAGGACCCGAGGCCGGGCTGGGCTCGCAGCTGCCTGATTCGATTGTGTTCTCAGTCATGTCTGAGGGCTGGGATTCCGGCCTGCACGCTTGGCTGTCGCAGCCACACTGGAAGGGCGCAGCAAGAGGGCAGAGATTGCCCCAGAATCAATGCCCTCTTTTCCCACCCCTTCTTCCTCTGCAGGGTGACTAAAACCCAGGTCCCAGATAGGTCTTTGATGAAAACCTTTTCCCTTTCAGGCAAGGGAACGGGGCGGCAGGGTGCCTGTAGGAGGAGTGTTTTAGGACTGGGCCAGGCTTGTCCTTTATTTCTGCCCGTTACTGAAGTGTTGAGTGCATGCGAAAAAAACCACGACTCGTGTGTTCTGTTCGACTGAAAATTAAAACTTCACGTGACACCCCTGCATCCAACGAAGTGGAGAAACAACTCGGGTTGGCAAACTTTGCAACTTTACAACCGCCAGGGCGAGGGAGGAGCCACGAAGGGCTTTGCTTTGACTGAGGCAGCCACCACATATTAAAAAGAGAGGAAAAAAAACCACTTTTTCCGTAGAGATGGCATCATCCTGATACTGACGAGAGCTCCTGCTGGGCAGGAGGTGCAGGCTCAAGGTAGGGGTGAAGGAGGCGCGAGCTAGAAAGGCGAGTGGACTCAGTTTAAAATTCAACTTGTGGGTGGCAGGAAGAGACCTCTCAGGGCTGGGGAGCTGGGAGGAAAAGGGGGACCTAACGCCAGTGGGCTGGCATGGGAAGGAACAGTTGTCCATGTGCTGGATCCCATAGCAAATAAAAGAAGTTCCCTAATACTCATTTTCAGTGTTGAGAGAGGAGCTCAGAAACCCGTACTCGTATTGGGGTTCCCACAGTTGAAGGTCCAATCACAAGGCCCACACCTAGGCTTTCGTGGCTGCAGGGACCCGCAAGAGAAATCATCTCCTTCATAGCAATCTCTGTTGGACTCGTAAACATTTGTGAGGTGTTCTTCTCCTGCTCGGCCCTCAACCATGTGTTAGGGCGGTGAGCTGTGTGAGATTGTGTGAAACTGGCTGTGAAGGGCTGGGGATATAGCTCAGTGGAATAAGCGCTTGCTTAGCAAGTGCAGGGTCCTGAGTTCGAGCCCCAGTACCGCAAAAAAAAAAAAAAAAAAAAAAAAGAAACTGGCTGTGAAGGCCCTTTGCTGGGAGCTGCACCTGTCTGGGGAACACAAAGTTGGATGCTGAGATAGGGTGGGGGTGTCCTCTCTAGTCCTAAGTTTCTGCTTTGTCCTAGCACCTCCCATCCTGTCCCACCCTCTAAGTCTGGACTCGAGACAGAGTTGAACCTGAATCCCTGACTACATGACCTTCTCAAAACCTGTTTCTCCTAAATAAAATGGGGACAACAAAAAAAAAATTTTTAAGACAGGGTCTTGTTAGGCAGTTCAGGCTGGTCTCAAATTTACAGCAACCCTCCAGCCTCAGCCTCCCCAGTGCTGGAGTTACAGGCATGGGCCACCACACCCAGCAAGAATAAAATTTGAAACCAGTACCTGGTAAACAAAGTGTTAACTGAGTGAAGAGTTGAGGTTCTTGGAGACTGATAACTGCCACTTTGAAACACCAAAAACTTAAGATTTGGCAGACATGCACAAGGGTGTGATAAAGCCAGCAGTGCCCTGAGGTCAAACCAGGTGTTGCATATTTAGCTGTCTCCTGCTTCTTGCATGTTTGAAAATTTTCATAATAAAATGTTTGAGGGTCCAGGCAGACTTCGGTGCCTAACTATATACACTGTTGCTGAACAGATGAGAAAATGGAATTGAAGGGATTTGCCCAGCTCCCTACATCGTCTGCTTCCTGAGTGGGCTAGATTAATTTCTACCCTGTCTGGTAGACAAATCTGAGCCTGTCCTTACAACCCAACTAGATTTGTTTTTTTGAGACACAGCCCTACTATGTAGCACAGGCTGGCCTCAAACTTACAATGATCCTCCTGCCTCAGCCTCCCAGAGTGTTGGGACCGCAGGAATGTGCCACCACACCTGGCTCCAACTAAATCTTAATGTGAGACTGACGACTTGCATCTTATTCTCACAGGTAAAGTCATGCCCAAAGGACAGAGCAGTGGGTCTCACCATCAGGGCCCACACTGGCCTTTGGTGATTGCTTTTGGTGGCTCAGAGCACAAAACATTCTTCAGACCTCACCCATTGCTTCCAGAGCAGCTTTGACACCTGTCATCAACTCTGAAGCTTGGCCAGGCTTTCAAGGATGCCAGGGCCCAGGCCTGAGCAGGCAAGATGGACACCTGATCTTCTAGGGCTTTGTCAGCCTTGGCTAGGTTGGGGCTGGGCTTTCTTTGGCTCTTCTGTATCCAGCAAGGCCTATGGCAAGTAGCCTGGTCTCAAGGCCATCTAACCCCTTAAGAAGTCAGGTGTGTGTCTAAGAGGCTGGAGGTGGGAATCACTTCTTTGTTTAGCAATATTTTCTTGAGCACTTACTAAGTACCAGGCACCATCTAGGGGTGAGGGCTACACCACACTGCACCAGAGAAACATGGAGCTTCTCGGGCATGATCAAGGGGGTGAAACTAGGCAAAGGGACTTACTTGCTTTCTTGCTTCCTGTGCTGCCTACTACGCTGAGCTGTGTGGGAAGCAGGACCACTGGCATAGGTGGTGAATCTATGGCACGCAAGCCAAGTTGCCCCAGCAGCTGAGCATTGGATGTATTTTTTCTAAGCAAAAACCTCAGTATTCAGGCTTAATGGCAGTGTTGGCACTTTCCAATTAATAAGTGGGCTTTGGGTTGCAGGTGGTCTATAAAAGGTTTGCCATCACTGACCTAGGAAGCACCTGGGCACCACTGTACATATCTGACACACACTGTCAAAAAATATTTCCTGTACAAGTGAATAAACTCAAGCAAAGTCAACCCAGTGCTTCAGGCTTGCTTACTCTGAACCTGTCCGTCCCCAACAAGTGAGTCCTGCAGAACTGAGAACAATAAAGTGACACCATGTCCGGTTCCAGTGGACAGTGCAGCCTTTACCCAGGGTTGGGCCACACTTCCTGGCAGCATGACTGTGCACAGGGCTGCGTGACCTTGGACAAAATACTTCCCCTTTCCGAGCCAATTTTGTTGTTCTACACTGTAAACAAAAGGTCTCTATATGGGGGTCATTTAAGGTCGCTCCCCTGTGGCCAGTTTTGATTAGAAAACTGCTCACCACCCAGTTAAATCTCAGTGTTAGCACTTGGGCAGACCACACAAAAATAAGGTCTGAGCGTGTAGGCTGCTGTTTCCCCAAAGGCTCCAGGTTATGTTCATGGGGCTGGGGATGATCACTTAGTAAACCGGAGATTTACTGCTGTTTGGGGCAATGATAATGCGTTCAGATGTCGAATTTACACATTTTATTTTAGAGTCACCATCAGTAAGCAGCACTCACTGGTATTTCCTGTCTGGTGCGGTTCTCTATAGCTCATCCCTCCTTCTGACCCTGTGTAGTGCGGCTAGCACCAGCGTTTTACAGTATGTGCTGCCGAAGCAAGCACTACCAGCATTTTAGAGATGAGGAAACGGAGACACAGGCGAAGTCACTTACCTAACATCACACAGCAACCAAAGTAGCAAAACCAAGATGTGACCCAGGAGGTGACCGACTGAGTGAGGGCCATTAACCTCGACTCTCTCACGACTACATTCTCATAAAAATCATTTTAAAAACGGTACGGATAGTACTACCAGAAGACTAGGATAACTGTCAAGACTTAAAAACACATAAATGTCTCGATCAATCATTTATTTAACTCACACGTACTGGGCACCTACTGTGTACACCGCCTGCTCCGGGGCGCCCTGGGTCTCCGCACCAAGTGGGCGCTCCCCAGGCGTCCTGCGCGCGGACGCGGGAAGCCAGGTGTCCCGCGGGCGCGGCGTCCCGGCCGGGCGGGGCGGAAGCGGAGCCGCCACCGCCGCGGCGTCCCAGGGCTTCCGGGAATCCCAAGGCGCGACCCGAGAGCGGCCTCCCGGAGGCTGCCAGGCCTGACCGACCAGCGTCCTCGGCGCCGCCGCCATCGGCGAGGGCAGATTCGGTGAGTGCCCAGGCCACGCCTAGACGCCGGGCCTGTCGCCCCCTAAGTCTCCGTGGCCTCGCACCCTTATCTGCGCCGACTCCGGCCTGCCTGGAGGTCCCTCCTCGCGGGGACTCCTCTCCTCCGCCATCCTGGACTCCCGTTCTCTCTTCCAACTTTCGGCGATGCCCTTGGACGCGTACCCCCTCCGGGCCGCGTTCCCCAGCTTCGGGGGCGCGCCCAGCGCACACCGCGCCCTTTCTCCAGGTAGGCCGGGCGCGGGGATCCAGGAACGCAAACCCCTTTAGTCTCCCTCCCACCACAATTCAGAGCTCGGCTAGAAGCCATAGACACACTGCTCCGGAGCCCAGCCAGGCGCACCCCCAAAACCCAGGGCCTCGGCTGGGGGAGGGGGCGGTGCGCAGGGCTCCCTCCCAGGCATTCACTGCCTCCCATTGGCTTTTGGGCCCGCCGCTCGGCCCTGCCGGGCTAGGATTGGCTCGCCGAGGCGCAGGGCGGGGCCTCCGGCAAGCCCATCCCCTAGTGAGGGAGGAGGGAGGAGGAGGAGGAGGAGGAAGAGGAGGAGGAAGAAGAGCAAGGGGGGCGGGACACAAAACCTGCAAGGTTTTTTTTTTCTTTTGCATTTAATTAAAAAAATTTTTTTCGCACACCCGAGGGGCGCTCCCCGGAGCGGGCGCGGGCCCGGGGCGCGCGGGCCGCGGCGCGGGGCGGCGGCGGGGCCCGGCACGCAGCCGAGCGGCCGCCATGCGATCAGGCAGTGCGCTGACCGGCCCGGCCGGCCGGCCCCTTCTGGGTCCTCCCTGTGCAGCCCGTGCGGGGCCGTCCCGGAGACCCCGCGCCGACGGCTGCTCAAACATCAGGGTGAGTTTCTCACAATGTAGCAATTTCTCTTTAAATCTCTTAACTCTCTCTACCTGCGAGTCGGGGCTGTGACAGGGCGCAAAAGCGAGGGGGGAGTGGGGGTTGGCGGCGAGGGTGTGTGTGGGGGGAGCCGGAGCCGGGGCCGAACCCACCCCCCCGACACTCACACGCCAGCCCCCCAACCGGGGCGAGCGCCCGCTGCTCGCTCGCCCGCTCGCTCCCTCGCTCTCGTTTGTTCGGCGCCCACCGCCACCGGTACCCCCACCCCGGGTCCCTCCTGCCGCCGCCGCCGCCGCCCCGGTCCTGCGGGGGATATCCCCCGGTCCCCGGCCCACACCCGGAGCCTCCCCGGCCCTCGCGCCGGCCGTGGGATACAATGGAGCGGCGGGGAGCGGGACCGGCGTCCGCGGGGGGAGGGGCGCCCCCCCGGCCCCCTCCCCGCGCCGCTCCCCGCCCCGCTCCCGCCTTCGGGAGAACGCGGCTCAGGGCCGCGGGCGGCGGGGACTAGGGCCCGAGCGGCAAGCAGTCTTTCGCGTTGCTCGCTCGCCGTTCCCTGCGCCCCCTCCTCAAACCCCTCCCGGGGTGCCGGGAGAAACGGGGCCTCGGCCAGCTGGGGAGGGTGGACGGGGAGGGAAGCCGCCGGGTCCCCTCTCCGCCACCCCTGAACAATGAAAGGAGTCGACCTGGCCCCGGCCCCGGTCGTGGCAGGAGGTGACCCCCGCCGCGACCCCGGCCGGCGCGTCCCGGAGGGGCCGTTCCCGGGGGGCCTCAGTGCTGTCACCTCCACCCGCCGCCGGGGGCCGGGGACGCCAGGCCCGGGCACGAAGCTCGCCCGCTCGGTGGTGACCTTTAGACAAAGGCAGCGCGCCCCGGGGTGAGCCCAGCCCGGCCCGCCCGGTCCGCCGAGGGCACCGGAGGGAGGGACGCGGGCAGGGCAGAGGGAGGTGGCCATCTGGCTGTTCCGTCCCCGGCTGCTGCCACCCCGGCTCCTGTCACACGCGGGAGACCTGGGACCGGTGCTGCCCAGGCCTGGGACCGCGCCAGCCGGGCGGCTTGGAGCCGCGGCAGGGCGCGGGCTCCGCTCGGCGCCGTGAGGCGGGCGACTGGGATTGGAAGGCACTGCCGCTCCTTCCTCTCCGCGCCCCTTTGTTTTGCTTTGTGGTTGTGAGCAGCTGAACCTCCAGGGAGGTGGGGTCAGAGGCCTCCGGGTCAACTCTCCAGGGGAGGCCAGGCTGACAGGTCCCAGCCCTGTGGTGGCCTCAGCCTGTGCGCTGCGGTGGGTGCTCAGACCTGCGACCAGACAGACCCTCGTCCCCTTTTGTCACCTACCCCATAATGTAATAATAATCTGGGAATGTATTAGCGGTTGTATTTCCTTTGCACCTCTTTCCGAGGGCACTTGTTAGGGAAACCGGAGACACCAGGACTCCTGGCCTGAGATTTAGGACCGGCCTCCAGCTTTCACCTCCGCATACCTCACCTGGGGTGGGGCTGGGGGCTTTGTCAGCTGACCTCCCTTGGGAAAACTGGGAAGGTGCACAGCTCAGGGACCACCCCTTTTCCACTGGGGGGGCTCATGGGGGTGTTTACCTCTGCCTTCCCCAGACACCCCTCCACTGCACACCTGGAAATAATAGTGTCTCCCTATCCAGCGAGTACTCTGGACTGGCCCCTGCTAAGTGCCTTGTGCCCTGGCCGCCATCGGAGGAGAGAATGGGGGGGCAGTTATTACTCCCATTTTCCAGGTTTGTTCATCAAGGCACAGAGAGGCCAAAGGCTTCCTGAGCAACACACAGCCCTAGGGTCAGACCAAACTACAACTCAGGACTACCTAGAGTTTCTCTGACCTAGCCCAGGACTCTGAGGCTCTCTGCCCTCAGTATGGCACCTTGTTTCTTTGACTTCAGAGGTCCAAGGTCTCCATATACACTACATGGAAGGAGCAGTCAGGTGTTTTTATCTAGTTGCTGCTTTGGGGAAGGGCTATAGAGCACCAGGAAGTGGCAGAGGGTGCGATGGTTGCACCTGGGCCTGGAGCAGAGCTGTTTGCCTGCAGGACCTGAGTTGGAGGACTGTGAGTCAGGGCGGGGGGATCCCAGCCTGGCTGGGTGGGGGCTGGTGCATCTGGCCCCACTGGCTTCCCTTCCTCCACCTGAGCACAGTCCTGGCCTGCTTGTGCCACCCACCTGTACTGAGAAGGAAGCCAAACTGACTGGCACTGTTGTTCTTGGGGTCATTGTTCCTGTGCCCTTTGACCCACTGTGGTACCCTGATGTGGCTGGCAGAGAGGCAGGCTGCAGTTCCACTGCCCTGCCTTGTGACCTTAGGCAGGTCATTTCCCTGGCCGGCTAGGCTTTCTCACCTAGGCCCCTAGGATAATTATAGAGCCTTTAACTGACCTGGAGGTGGGCTAAAGCATTACCCAGATGTGTGATTTATGGTGAGATTCGGCAGCTGGGACCTGGATGCCAGTGGGCAGGGGGTGGCGGAGGGTTGTGGGATGCTAAGGTGAGCACTGAGAAGCCCTGCCCCTGGACTGCCTGTGGCAGCACCTTAAACAGCTCCCTTCCAGCTGTGGGCTGGAGGGAGAGGGCAGTAAGATGGGCGAGGCCATTCTGGAGGAACACGTACTGGTCCTGGCCCAGCCTGGCCCAGCCGACTCTGGCCATGCTGCAGGGGCTGGGGGAGGGGACTCCATATCTGTCAACGGAGCTTGGGAGGTGTTGCCTCATAGACCCTGATCCCAGGGGCTTTGAGGGGGTCCCTGCTCCTCTGTGACTTGACAGGCTTCAGTTATACAACCCTTGGGGTGGGGCAGGAGGAAGGTGGGTTGAGGGCTTCCAGAAAGGAGGAACTGATCTTCGAGGGAGATGGGAGAAGCCTAAGGCTTCTGTCTGCTGACTGTCTTCCCAGAAGCCTCCAGGGCCTCCTCCAGTCTTCTCTTGGGCAGTGGGGTCTGTTCTGAGGGTACAGGCGAGGAGGTGGGGCACAGAGGATCTGGGATGTGAGGGGTCCTTAGCCTCAGGACCAGCTGCCAGCCTTCCCCACACCCCCACTCCCCAGGCTGCCTTGACTCTCTGTCTCAAGAATGTGGAGGGCTGCTGGTGGGGGAAGCTAATTGGAAACAGGAAAACATGGCATTCCTTTCCTGGCTGGGCTGGGAGAGAGTGAGGGGCCGCCGCTTCCCCTCTCCCACCCTGCGAGGCGAGGGCCTTGGTCGGGCAGGGGCGCTTATGTTGTCCTGGCCTTTTTGGGGTCTCACCCCCTGAGCAGCCACCCTCATTCTTAGGAGAAACAGGCCAAGCTGCAAGCCAAGCATCTGCCCTGCAAACTGTCCCTTCCTCCCCCAGCAGAATGGGTTGTCCCCACTTCTCCCTCTGGGGTTTTGTCCCCTCTCTTGCCTGAGCTCACTCCCCAGCGGTGGCCTAGGACGCATCGCACCAGAGCTGCAGGGGAAGTGGTTGGTGGAGTGGCCCCTAGGGATCCCCTTGGATCCTTCCCTAGCATTCTTCCCTGCCTGCTGCACCCCCATTTGACTCATGTCCCGGGTGACTGAAGCCTTTGTGTGTTGGTGACAAGTTCCCCCGATGGAGACAGAGCTTTCTAAGGCATTTCTAGTTTGGGGACAGTTAGTTCTGTGCGTGAAGTGTATGTGTCTGTGGGGTGGGGGTGGCTGGGGGCAGGGGAAGCAGAGACTGCCTTTGTTTCTTGCATTGTTCCCAACTCAACTTCTTCGGGGCCTACTGTGTGCCAGGGCCCTGAGGGTCAGCTGTGATCTTGGGACCCAGTCAGGGTGGGGAGCAGAGAGAATGGAAGGGTTTGATTAGCTCTGTCTGGGTGGCCCGAGAAGGCTCCAAGGCAAAAACCACTTTCTCTCTCTGCCAGTCTTTCTTCTGAGCACTACATACACATGGGACAAATTCAAATGAGAGATAAAATGTCTTCTCTGCACCTTCCTGCCAGTGCTGGCCCCCAACTCTCCTCTCCAGGGACAGCTCCTCAGTTCTTCGGTTCTGTGTGTGCTGTCCCTGGTTCTGGGGCTGTCCCTGTTCCCAAGTCCCTGTTTTACAGATGGTAGCATGCTTTCCTCTTCTGTACTTCCTGTCCCAGGGAGACCTCGAAGATGTGGTTTCAAGCCTCCGTCCTTGTCTTGGCTTCGTGCTATTCCACTGGGGTACAATCCTCATTTCCAGGGCTGGATGTGGAGGGCAGAGCAGGAAGCCAACCCCCCAACCCTGGGCAGTGTGTTCTTGGGCCATAGGCTCTGGCCACTGGGCTTGCTGGGTAAGGACCTGGCTCTGAGGCCCCTGTGATGCTGCCATTGGAAAGAAGTTACTTTCCGTTCGTTTCATCCAACCTGTGTGCCGGGCTTGGGCGCCAGCCCTCAGAAGTCTGCCTCCCCTGCCTCTTTCTACTGCTCCTGACTTACCAGGTGCTTGCGACTGGGTTGGGGCTCAGCAGTGCGAGCTCTACAGTCTGTCAGTTCAGTCCGGCTCTGCTGTTTGCTGGCGGAGTGGCTGTGGGCCAGGGGCTTAGTGGCTCCGGCTTCAGGCTCCCCTCCACTGAATGGGTTCATCTCAATACCTTAGTTAACAAACACCCTCAGGTAAGGGCAGCCTTGTCAGTCAGCCTGGTTTGACTGCCATTCTTAGGCTGTTTTTCCTCCTGGGCCCTTTTCAGCCCAAGTGGGCTATGACCACCCTGTGAGTGGGCTGAATTGGATGCTGACTTTTCCTGTTTACTACAGTACAACCCTACACTTGTGAGCCCTTGTTAAGGTTTCAGTTTCCTTGTCTGTAAAATGGGCCCATGGTGCCTCCCTCATAGTAGCCGAGGAGCTAATAAATGCCATTGCTTTGGGGCGGGGGTGTCGGTGATACAGGGTCTCACTAGGTAGCCCAGGCTGCCTTGAACTTGCAGTAGACCTCCTGCCACAGCTTCCCATGTGCCAGGATTGCAGGGATGCACCACAGTGCCCCCGTTACTGTGACTTTCCCTTTGATGACTGTGACTCCACTCTGAAAGGTCCCCATTTTCTTTGCAAAAGGTGCCTGAGGCTGAGTGTTGGCATCCTAAGCTGCAGGACAGTTGAGGGAACTCGGATTCTGCTCTGGGCCGCAATTTCCTTGGCTGGAAGATTGAACAGGACAGGGGCCTCCCTCAGCAGGATCCTGGATGCCAAGACACAATCGTGGCAGTTATTAGGTCCGTAGTCTCCCATGGGATCAGACCCCCCCCAAAATCCTTGGTTGGTTGTTTTTTGTTTTGTTTTTGAGACATGGTTTCACTTGTAACCCAGGCAGTCCTCCTGCCTCAGCCTCCTGCATGCTGGGATTACAGATGTGTGCCACTACATCAGATACCTGAGTCCTTACTGCTTCCCTGCAAACCCTAGACAGTCAGTGTTGGTGTTTTGTTTTGTTTTGTTTATCCCTGCAGCACTGGGTGTGGAAACCAGGGCCTCATGCGTGCTAAGCACCTGCTCTGACACTGAGCCTCAGCCCAGCCCTGGCCCCAGAGCAGACACCTACCCACGTGGCCTCAGTTTGTTTCTCCGCAACAGATCCTGCCTCCTAGGGTCTTGCGGAAGCTGCAGTGAAGGAAGTCGCACAAAGCTTTTTAGCCTGGGGCTGACTCTGAGGAGAGCTCCTGAAAGACTTTATTGTAATGAATTTCAGTTTTTATTATGGAAATTTTACAGCACCCACCGGGAGTTCAATGGCATAGCCCCCCCAATGGCAACTTCTGCAGCAATTTTCTGCTGATCTTTTTCTGTCTGTTTCCACCTCCCCCGCCCCACATTTTCTTTTCCTTTTTTACTGGAATATTTTTAAAGACATCCAGACATTGAATTATTTCCATTGTATCAGTACTGTTATTATTTTTGGGATCCAGAGTAGTTTACCACCTCCAGGAACTGTCTTATGCTATGAGGGAGGCAGTATCAGACTCCTTTCGCAGTCTAGAGAAACCGAGGCAGCAAGCTAGAGAAACCGAGGCAGCAAGCGTGAGCTTTGCCTTGGCTGTCCCTTGCCCGTGTTCCCTGCTTGGGGACATGGCTGAGCTCACTGTCTGGATTGCATGGGGCTGTTTCTGATTACTTGGGCTTGGGGGTTTGTGGGTAGATGTGAGTGTGAGGCGCAGGGCCTGAGGTTCCCTGCAGAAATCTTCCCAGTAAGGGGGAGCTGGAGCAGTGGGGCCTGTGGCAGGGGACAAGGTTGTTCCTGGAGGGGAGGGGTACCGGTCAGGCACTGGGGTCAAGGTCCTGGTCTTGTCCCTCCTGACCTTGTAACTGAGGAGCAGGTCAGTTCCCTTCTCTAAGCCCAGGTCTGAGAACCTAAAGCTGAAGAATAATAACAAAGCTGCCTCTCAAGAACCTTATTATTAAATAAAGCCATTTCTGCTGCTGTGCCCAGGCAAGATGGAGGACAAGAATGTCTTGTGGGGGTTCCGGGGGTCAGAGGAAGGGTCAGTGAGTGTCCCTGAAGTCCCCAGGCCAGCTCAGCTGCCTGTGTCCCCTCTTCCCCTCTGTGCCTCTGCACCGTCCCTTTGTAAGGCTTCCTGTGCTGGGAATGGGCCTGCTGACTCTGGGTGACCCCTCCCAGCCTCTTAAGTCCCGTGTCCCAGCGGGGCAGCTGTGGGGCCCAAGTGTGCAGGGATATCTGTCTGAGGCTGTGGGATCCTTGATAATGACCCCCAGGAGCCCCGTCCCTGTCCCAGATGTGAGGCTGGCCCAGAGTCCCAGGATGCCCACAGGCCAAGCCCCTTGGAGTCACCTGCTGGGGGTTAGAGGCTGCTTCTTGTCTCCTGGGTCATTTCCACAGCCCCTGCCTCACCAGTGGTTGTGACAGTTTGCTGGACAGTGACCTCTGTCCTGTCACCTGCCCCATGGGGGGGCACAGGGCTTTGAAGGGATCTCCTTGGGGGAGATCTCAGCCAGCCCGTGCACACCACCCTCCTGTCTGGGGACTGTGCCTGTGACCTCCTGCTTTTGTGTGTGATGTGCTCCTCCTTTCCCAGGGCCAGTTTTGAGTTTAGCCCCTGTCTGGGGTTTCAGTTACGCACCACCAGCAAGGAGGGTGGGCAGGGCCCGTGACATATTCTGAGATAGCTTTCTCATGTGGCGGTTACAGCGTGTTGTTAGAATGGCTCTATTTTATTAGTTGGTATTACTCTCACTGTGCCTAATTTGTAAACTCAACCTTATTGTAGATGCATACATGTATGTAGGAGAAAACAGTGTACTAGGCTTTGGTGCTATTCACGGTTCCTGGCATCTGCTGGAAGTCTCAGGATGTGTCCCCTTCGGTTACAGAGGGATGGATGTGTAATTTTTTCTTCCTAATCCTTGCTTGTTGAGGTGTAATTTGTTTTTTTTTTTTTTGAGGTGTAATTTGTATACAATAAAATGCACAGAGTTCAACCATGGCTTTTGACCAGTCTTTTTTTTTTTTTTTTTTTTTTTTTTTTTTTTAAGTATTAGGGATTGAACCTAGGGCCTTCGCAGTGCACTTTGCTACACCCCCAGTCCTTTGTATTTTTTTATTCTGAGACAGGGTCTGACAAGTTACTGAGCTGCGCAGGCTGGGCTAGAACTTGTGATCCTCTTGCCTCAGCCTCCCAGAGAGCTGGAATCACAGTGCGGACCCCAGTGCCCGCCTCCTTCCGTGAGTCTCGGCCAGGACCAGTGTGTGCATCTGTGTGACTCACACCCCGTTGAGTACAGCACAGTCAAGTCACTGGACTGAGTTCCCTAGTCGCCCTTCCCAGTCAGCACCTGCCCAGCAACAGTCCCTGGTGATGCCGTCATTGTAGCTGAGCTGCCCCTGGGAGGGATTTCACGGATGTGGGAGCCGACAGCACCTGCTCCTTTGGATTGAGGATGCTTGGCGCAGTATGTTGGGGTCCAGCATGCGGCTTACTGATGAGTGTGGCCTGTGCCTTCTTTTTCTCTCTCCTGCCCCATGGCTCTGCTGGACGCTGGCCCATGGGGTCTCTTCGTCCCACTGCCCCTCCCCTGGGAACCTCCCCAGCCCAAGCCTGTGTCTGGGGGAGGTTTCAGTTCCCTGCGGGCCCTTGGTTGCCAGGTGGATTAACAGTTCTCCTCCCACCTGGAGCCTTCCCTCCACCCTGGCCCCTCTCCCTGGGTTAAGTGGCAGGAGACAGCAAGTGAGGGCGGTGCCCAGTGTACTCATGGCTCACAGTGGTTATTCCTTAGATGCTTTTTGAATGAATGGATGGACAGACGGATGGATGGATGGATGCTGGGTGTGTCCCAGGGTGGATAATGGGGAGCAAAGAACCTGTGTTTAGTGTCTATTCTCAGAAGTACCCCGTGTGCATGCCCAGAGGTGTGTGTTAAGAATGCTCTTCACAGACCCAGACCCAACTCCCCAAGACCTCAGTGTCTGTGGCCGGGGAATCAGTGCAGCCCTCAGGCCCCACCTGCAAGCAGTTCTTTGGCGCAGGCAGCCGCCCCCTCAGAGTCCTGACCCTCTGCTTCTGCTCAAGAGCTCCCCAGTGGCCCCTTGTGGGTCTGAGGCAGCCCCTGACCCTCTGTGCACGGTGCCCATCCTGACCTTGGCTATAGCCCAGTGCCCAATGTGAGCCTGGACTTTGGTATCTGCACCCCGAGGCCATTCAGAGAGGGAGGGAGCCAGGTTGCTCTGGATTCCCGGCTCACCCACTGCTCTCCCGGGAAACAGGCTCAGTGGGGGCAGCTCAGGAGGAGCAGAGGCCGGATGGATACCTGTCATGGACTCTAAGGGTCTGTGACGATGTGCAGCTCGGAGCTGATGAACTGACTTCCTCGTCTTCTGTGCTTCGCCAGCTTTCCTTGTCTTCTAGTACCTGAGGCTGGCTTTTTTCTTTTTTTTTCCTTTGTTAAGGAAGGGATCCTTGCTCCTTATCTGGATGAGCAGGATTCCCAGCATCACTGACCCTTTATTGTTCCTGTGCCTGCCCCCTGCAGGGTCTGTGTTTCTATTTAGGTGTTTGAGGAGTTACGGAGCAGTGTCTCCGACTGTCAAGGAGGACATTGAGCCAACTTCTGGGCCTAAGGAGCCCCTGGCTAGACTGTAGCAAAAGTGGGAAATCGCGCTGCACCTCCTCCACATCATCATCATCATCTTGTCATACTAGGGATGGAATCCAGGGAGCACTGAGCTGAAGCCCCACTCCCTTTGTGTTTTATTTTGTGCCAGGGTCTTGCTGGCTTCAAACTTTTGATTCTCCTGCCTTGACCTCCTGAGTAGCTGGGTGTATACCACTGTAGTCAGTTAGAGGTAACTTTTTTTTTTTTGAGGCAAGGTCTTACTATATATTTCAGGCTGGTCTTGAACTCACTGTGTAGCCCAGGCTGGTCTTAAACTTTCGGCTATCCTCTTGTCTCAGTTTCCCAAGTGCTGAGATTATAGGCATGCGCCACCATTCCCCACACTCAGAAACTTCAGTTTCTAAAAAAATCTGCCTAAGAATATATGTATGGGACTGGGGATATGGCTCAGTGGTAAAGGGCTTGCCTTGCATGTACAAGGCCCTGAATTCGATCCCTAGTACCACACACACACACACAAAAGAATATAGGTATGTATGTAAATATATATATATGTACAGTATAGTATATGTTTCCATATACGTATATTGATACACATATGCATCATATAATATAGAGTAGAAATATAACAGGGCATCTGTATATGATATATAAAAACATTTATAACCTCCCATCTGCTAGTTCTGGACCTACCAGTGTACTTTGAGGATCATTCTGTCTACCCTGCAGGCTCTTGGCTGTGTGGGGATCTAGGCTCACGTAGAGGACGCTGTCCGCATCCCTCCGCCTTCCCTGCCATGGGTTGCGTGTGTGTCCCACCCCACGCTCCCTGTGCTCTCAGGGATGCCACCCACCCCCAGATTTGGGTTTCCACCCCTGCAAGAAACAAAGAAGGAAGTGAAGTAAGGGGCTTGCCTGAGGCCAGGACAAGCTGCTGCCTGAGCCGGACTGGGCTCCTGCTAGTTGGTGCAGGCTCTCGGGAGGTCCCCTTCTGGCAGTGGCCCAGGCTCTTGGGGTGGAATTGGTGAGAGCCCAGCTGGGCAGCAAGGGAGACAAGTGGCTCCTGCCTGGTGAGGTCAGTGTCTTGGTGTAGCCAACCTGACATGAGGTGGGGGTCCCCAGAGGATCTGCTAGGGTTTCCCAGAGGCTTCCTGGAGGAGGTAGCTTCTCAGGCAGAGTCAGGTGGGGATTCCGGGGGAGCAGGGCATAAGGTGTGGGCTGCACGTGGCGCTGTGGTCTCGGAGATAGGGAGCGGTGAGAGGAAGAAGGGCCTGGCGTGGTCCAGGGGCACCTGGGGCATGGAGCACTGAAAAGAGATGCACAGAGTGGGGTGCACGCCCCAGAGGGGCGCCGCAGACAGGAGAGAGGCAAGGTGGGGGGGAGGCAGTGACTGAGTTAAAGGCCCCTGGACCCATGGTCCAGGGAGGGGGCTGAGCATCTGGCCACCCAGGTGGCTGCACACCTGCCAGGAGGAGAGTGGCAGGGGCAAAGGTCAGCATCTCTGGAGCCAAATGGGGAGTTCCCAGCGAGGCTCACAGGGCTGGAGGCCAGGCCTGCCCGTGTCCCCATGTCCTGAAGGCGCAGGTTCCTGGCTGCGAGGGCAGCTGGGCAGGAGCCCTGGGGGGGCATGTACATGGGGGAAGGGGAGATACAGGGCAGAGTGCAACACCAGTGTGGCTCCCTAATGCCCTCACACCGCGACCCTTTGCCTCCTGGCAGAGGTACTGGTCTGGCCTCTGTCCTCTCCCTGCCTCATCTCCTGCCCTTTCCTCTGCCTGCCTCCCACCCGTCCTCCTGTGACCCCAGGCCAGGCAACCCAGTGTTATCTCCCATCTGAAGACGACGATGACACCCGCTCTGCTGCCTCTCCTCCCTCTCACAGGTGCCTGTCCTGTGCCCTCCCTCCACTCCCGTGCCCTCCCCTTCCACCATAGCTCTCGTCCCCAGGAAGCCCTGGTCAGTGGGCGCTCAGTCAGCAAGGGGCCGGGACCTTGACCAGCTTGGTCCTGGAGAGCCAGGGGGTTCCGGTTGGGCGCAGGAGTAAGGTTCTCCCGAGGGCGGGAGATGAGGAGGGCTGTGAGGGCAGAATACAGCTGACCATGGGGCTGGGAGGGGACCAGGCGGCCAGAAGGGCCCCGGGACCCCCAGGAGCAGAGGCTGGAGGAGCTGAGGAGAGGCTGGGTGGTGGGCCCTGCTGGAGAGGTCAACGTGCACTTTGTCTCTCTGGGTCTTCAGAATGTAGTGGTTCTTGATTTGGGGGAAGAGGGGATTGGGTCCTTTCAGGATTCTGTTGGTGACCACTTTCCCTAGAGAAACACACTTGACTGTATGCTTTGGTGACAGAGTTTAGGAGCTTGTGGGTCTGCTGAAGAGCTGTCACCAAATTGTGACAGGCAACAGCAGTTAGCGTCCAGCACTTTACACGCTCACCCTGCTCTGGGCCCTGCTTTTCTTTTATTTTTTTCTTTCTTTCTTTTTTTTTTTTTTTGAAGTACTAGGTATAGGACCAGAACTCAGTGCCTTGTGTATACCAGGCAGGTGCTCTACCACTGAACTCCATGTGGCCCTTTAAAAAATGTTATTTTGAGACAAGGTCTGGTCTTATTAAGATGTCTGGGCTGGCCTTGAACTCATGATCCTCCTGCCTCAGCCTCTGGAGTAGTTGGGATTACAGGTGTGCGGCACTGCACCTGGCACTGGTCCAGGCCTTTACACGTAGTGGCCCTCCTGCCCCCTCTTCACGGGGGCCTCACTGTGTCGCCCAGGCTGGTCTTGAATCCTGGGCTGAAAGGGTCTCGCCCAGGCCCCCCGAGTGGCTGGGAGGACAGGCATGTGCCCACGGCGTGCCCAGCTGTACTAAGTTACTGATGCAGTCGGGTTTAAGCCTTGTGTGTTGCAGTTGTCTTCACTTTATCTCTTCACTCTTTGTTCCTCTTTTCTCCCCGTTTCCTGGCTGCTCTGGATTATTTTCGCACCCGTTTAATCTCTACTTCGAGCTGATGGGCACTGCCTCTTTGCAGCTCTGCATTTCCATCCTGTTCTTTGGGACTTTGGCTTTGCTTGCAGTGAGCTGGGAGCCGTGCAGGGTCCTGAGCCGGGGTGACCTGGCCCTGCTGCTTTTGCATCTGCCCCAGTGTCTCCTGCACAAGAGCACTGTGCTGAGCTGGGCTCCTGGGAGAGGCATTGCTGAGGCGGAGGAGAGTGTGCACTTAGGTGCTGGGCGGCCTCCAAATGCATTCCAGAAAGGCTTCGCCCTCCTCACCCCCTGGCTGCTGCAGCCAGGGTGTCTGAGAGGCTGCTCGGTGCCAGGCCTGTGCTGGGCTCTGGGGACACTGTTGGTAGTCACCCTGGGTCTGGCTGTGAGTAGCTCTGAGCCCTGCAAGCCACCTCGGATCTCCAAGGAAAGTGAGGGCTTCAAGGGCGCCAGGAGAAGAGAAGCAGCGCCGGGGTGGAGATGGCACAGAGACTGACTCCCCCTGGCAGGCTGATCGGTCCTACGAAGGGGGTATGCTCAGAAGGGGCCTGTGTTGGTTTGGGAACTGCACATGTGGGCTCCCATCCTGCTGCGGTGTAGGTGGTGGTGAAAGGGCAGCCTCTCTCCCTCTTCTGGGGCTTGCTTGGGGGACTTAGGGAGGGGCAGGAAGCACATGGTCACAGCTGAGGGTCAGGCTTGTTGTTTGTCTAAAAGGCAGTGTGGTGAGATCTCCTTCAGGAATGGTTCCATCCAGTCCCAGCTGGCTCAGTTCAAGCTTTGGACAGTGTTTCTGGCCTGGCTCAGATAATGGGTCCTGGAGGCAAATTATCCTGTGTTCTGTGGATCAGTGACAGCAGAACTTTGCCTCCCCACAGCCCAAGGCACGGAAAAAATTAACTTATTGTTCAGGCTGGCCTTGAACTCACTATGTAGCCCAGGCTGGCCTCTAATGCGATGTGATTTTCCTGCCTCAGCCTCTTGAGTGCTGGGATTACAGCCATTTGCCATCCACAGTGCCCCACTGTCACTGTGGTTATTGCTGTTGTTTCTGTCATGATTATTACTAATTTAAGGCCAAGAAGGCAACAGCTCACTCCTCAGCCCCCGGCACTGAGCCTCAGAGAAGTGAAAGCGTTTGCTCGGTGGATGCTGAAGTGAGGCTGGACTGACCCGGAGCTTCTGGACCTCCCCCTCCCTTTCGCTTTGCACACTTCCAGTACAGAGAGGTTACTCAAGCCCTGCTCTGACGGCCCGGGAACCAGCAGCCTCCATACTCCACCAGCGGCAACCGCTCCTGGGCCACAAGACCTGACCTGTAGCCAGGCTATTTATAGTCTCTTTGTTGGCTCATGTGCGTCTCCTGTGGCGCCCGGGTGATGATCATTGCTTTCCCTCATGGGCACGTTCAGAATCTCCCTTGCCTCTCACCATATTTGCCACCCAGGGCTCAAGGCCTGGACATATGGTCACAATAAGCAAGCTGACTCTGCGCGCCTGCTGGGGCAGTGGGGTGCTGGCGGGACATATGGAACGGGGTCTCTGAAGGCTCAGAGCCTGGCTGGCGCTGAGGACAGAAAGGGGAAAGGGGAGCGCAATGCTAAGGCTGGGCCAACCCCATGATACAATGTGTGCCTCGTGGGGCCGTGAAGAAACCTCAGCGACCAGACCTACCTTGGTGGGAACCAAGAGACCAGCTGTTGAGCGATCAGGTGCAGGAATCCAGGGAGAGCGGCTGAGGAGGGGATTTTGCTCCCTTGCCCCTGGTTCATTGGTGGCTGCACTCTCCCTGGGTTGTCTGATAGAAGCTTCACATGAAATGACCCTGGATCTGTGCCCTGTCCCCAGAAAACCCACAAAATCAGAACAGGAAAATAGAGGGTGCTCCTCTGGAGGTTGTTCCAAACTCAGTAAATGATAGCACCATCCTCCCAGCCACATAGGCTGGAGACTTTGGCATCGTCTTCAACACTGATCTCTCTTTCTCTTAGGTATGTATGTGTGTGTGTATGTATACGTGCAGTTCTAGGGGATTGACCCAGGGCCTCATACATGCTAGGCAAGTACTCCACCACTGAGCTACATCCGCCAACCAGAAATTGTTTCATTTTGTTTTGTTTTGTTTTTTACTGTGATAAAGACTGCTGACGTGGTATCCCATGCCTATAATCCCAGCACTCGGCAGGCAGAGGCAGGAGGATCACTGAGGATTCAAGGCCAGCCTAGCCTACATGGTGACACTCTTGTCTGAAATGAAAAAAAACAAATAAAAATGCACCATTGTGACCATTTGTGGACGTGCAGTACTGCTCAATAGTAAATACTTTCACACGTGGATGTGCAGTACTGCTCAGTAGTAAATACATTTACATGCCAGGTCCAGCGCCTCCTTTTCCCTCACCTGCATGCTCAGGCACCCCGCAGGTCCCCTGGAGGGCTCTGCCCCGGAGCACGTCCGGGCCACTCTCCTCTCCGGCCTTCGCTGCTCACACTCTCCTGTTCCCCTCTTTGGCTTCAAGTCAGATTCAAATCAGAGCTTCCTGTGGCCCCTGCTGCTTGAGGTCTCAGACAGAGACCTAACAGTGGCCCAGAGCCTCTCTGTTCAATGCTGAAGTCCCTGGCCATGGATGGCCACGCCCACTGCAGGGCAGTTGGTCTGGGCTGAGATGGGCCCTGAGTGTGAAGTCCACACTGGCTTGCAAAGACTGCATTAAAAAATACTGAAATATCTTGTTCATATTTTGTTATTACTCATTGACATGATCATGGCCTGTATCTGTCAGGTTATTTTCTCTCTTGAGACAGGGTCTTGCTAATTACGATCCTCTTGCCTTGGCCTCCCTTAGTGCTGGGACCACTCGAGCCCTCTAGGAGGAATCTGGGTGGTGTGAACCTTTCAGGACAGTAGATACATCAAAAAATGGAATATAAATGTCTGTTAGGATTTTTTTATTGTGGTAAAATATACATAACATTTACTATTTTAAGTGTACAGTTCAGTGGCATTCAGTACATTCACAAAGTTGTGTAATTGTTACCTTGTCACCGCTATTCCCAGAATTTTTTCAGACAGGATCTCCATCACTCTTCAGCAGTTAATTCCCTTCCCCCAGCCATGCATCACCTTTCTCTTTTCTTTTTGATTTGTTTCTGAAGATAGGGTCTCACTCTGTAGCCCAGGTCAGCCTCAAACTCAAGCCAATCCTCCTGCCTCAGCCTCCCGAAGGCTGGGATTACAGGTGTGTGCCACTGTGCCCGGCACCTTTTTCCTTTCTGTCCCGGTAAATTATCCTCTTTAGATACCTCATATAAGGGGAAGCAGTCAGTGTTTTGGCCTCTGTGTCTGGACCCTCTAAGCTAGTGTCATGCTTGCAAGGCTCACAGTGTTGCAGCATGGACTCAGTAATATTGCCTTGAATGGGTGGACCACAGTTTACTCATTTTTCTGCTGGTGGCTTCTTGGCTTACTTAACTTTTTAGCTATACCCACTTTGCAGTGCTAAGGATTGAACCTGGGGAGCACTCAGTCATCTTCCACTCCGATTCTTTATCTTGATACAGGGGCTCACTAAATTGTCCTCACTAACTTATGATCCACCTGCCTCAGCCTCCTGAGAAGCAGGGGTCACAGGCATGCGCCCCTGCACCTTGAGTAGCTGTTCTCTGTGATGCATAATCTGACCCCCAACTTTCCCTCTGTGCTCATCTCCCACTGGCTGCTCTCCCCTCTGTGTCAGCCACATAGGCCTCCTTCATAAGCCAGACCAAGCCCTACTTCAGGGCTTTTGGGCTTGCTGTAGCCCTGCTCTTCCCTCCTGCCCCTTTCTTCTTTCCTTAGCCAAGCCTGCTCTTAGCACTTTTCAGAATTGCAGAACTAGAGCTGGGTGTGGTGGCTAAGGATGGAGGGCCACCAGGAGGTCAGGGCCAGCTGGGCTACAAAGTGAGGTCAAGGCCACCCTAAAATGGAGAAACCCTATCTGAAAAAGACAGCAACACTAAAAATGTGCAGATCCAGCTGGCTGTGTAATCCCAGCACTCTTCCGGAGGCTGAGGCAGGAGGATCAGTTGAGTTGAAGGTCAGCCTGGGCTACATAGTAAATTCAAGGCCAGCCTGAACTATCACACAGCAAGACTTTGTCTCAAAAGAAACAAAAACAATTTCTGACATGCCCTGTATTTTATATTTGTGTTGATTTTACCATTTTTTTAATGTTTTATGGGCCAGGGATATAGCTCAGCAACACAGTGCCTGCCTGCATGGCAAGCATGAGGTCCTGAGTTTGATTTCCGGCACTAAAAACAAAAAAACCATTTTATACACACACACACACACACACACACACAAAATGTTTTATAAATAACATATTTATAGCTGGGTGTGATGGTGTGTGCCTGTAATCCCAGCACTTGGGAGGCTGAGGCAGGAGGATCATTCCAAGTTCAAGGCCAGCCTGGGCTACAAAGTGAGCTCAAGGTCAGCCTGAACTGCATAGTGAGACCGTGTCTTAAAAAGACAAAAAAAACCCGAACAACAAAACATATTTATAAAGTTAACTATATAGCATATCATTTGTGTTTTAGTAATTATAAATATAAAATAATATAGTACATTTCTAGTGGATAGATATACTATAAATCAAATATGTGTAAATTAAATACTTATAAATAGTTAATACAATGTTATATTATTGTTCTTTTCTTTGTCCTTACCCTCTTTTAAAAAAATGTAAATTCTAAACCAGGTGTGGGAGGCTGAGGCAGGAGAATGGAAAGTTTGGGCCTAGCCTGGGCACTTTAGAGACTTAAGCAAGACTCTCTCAAATCAAAAGTAGAAAAGGACCAGGGATATAGCTCAGTGCCAAGGCCCTGAGTTCAACACCTAGTATCATCAAAAAGGAAAAAAAAAAGCTCTAAGTGAACAGAACCTTTCTTTTGTTCGAAGCTGTCCCCATTGCCTCTAGAACAGAGCCTAGCTTATAGCATGTGCCTTCCTACTTAATTGCTGAGGGTATGAATATTTATTGAATGAGGAACTTGGAGGATCCCTGTGTGTCAAAAGAAAGTGTGCTGGAGGGGGAGGTGGGGGCAGGAACACCAGGAAACCTAACCCTGAGGCTGGGGCTGCTGGGCCGGGAGGGTGAGGGACCCCTGGGTGGGGCGGGCCAGTGCGGAGCACAGGGGACAGGGCTGGGAACTTCACTGAAATCTACTTTGGTCATCCTGGCCTTGTCTGGGCAAAGGGAAGAAGGAGGCCATCCGCTGGCTTACTGCGGGCAGGTCCTCACGAACGGCTGCTCTCGTGCTCTGATTGGCTCTGGTGAGCTGCGCTTTCCTCACTTGTAGGAAAGGACCTGCCCTGCAGCACTGTCCTGGGAGGACTGGGGGGGTTCCCAGCCCGAGTCTCCACTTCTGGCACCAAGGTTTAGAAAGGAGGCTCTAGTGATGGGTGCAGAGTTGGGCTGGAGACCCTGGTCAGGGAGCGCTTGCTTCTGCTCAGGCTGAGAATCTGATATGGCGGCCCTGCCTTGTCACCGAAGGCCTTTGGGTCTGGCACCCTGTTGCTCCTTGAGGCACAGGAAACACAGTTTCCCCTCTTCGCTTCTCGTTCTGGAGCTTCTGTGAAACACTGTGTTCAGCTGGCTGCCAGCTTAACGATTCACCTGTCCCTCGGTGGCTCCTGAGAACACAGGTCATGCCAGTGGTTGTAGTAAGTGGGCCTTTCCTGCTTGGCGGTGTGGCCCAGTGACAGTTTCTTCTTGCCTGTGGACCAGTGTGGGTGTTCTCCATTGGGTGGCCTCGGCCAGCTCAAGCTTGGGCTCAGCAAGGAAAACTGGACTCCCTCGCTTTTATGGTCCTGCCCTCCCCTAAGTCCCTGCACAGAGCCTGGAAGGATACTTTAGGGAAAGAGTGCGGATCACTTCTGCCTGCATTCCATTGGCCAGAAGGCAACCATATGACCTCTCGCTACAAGGAGTGCTGGGAGATGCAGTCCAGCAGTGCCCAAGAAGAAGAGAACATGGGGCTGGGGATATAGCTCAGTGGCATAAGTGCCTGCTTGGAGCATCAGGGTCAGTGTTTACATCTGGCTTTCAGTCTCCAGCAGGACATGTATTTGGCACGAGGGCTCCCCTCCCCCACTCACACATACGGAAAACAAGCTTCTTGGGACACAGTCTGGCTACTGTTGAGTCATTCGGTAATGCATCCTTGGTTTCTGTTTGTTTCTGTTCATTCTTCTGTAAGTGACAGTTGAGACCATATTGGCTCACTAGCCCTCCAGTGCTGTGACTTGCAGTTTGAACACTGAGGAGAGAAGTGGAGAATGGAAATATGGGGAAATTTGAACCATATGGGCAACTTCAGGACTCCTGAGAGTGCAACCTCAGATCCCACGGGTCCCAGGTCTCCCTGGAGAAGTGTGTCAGAGGCCCTGAGGTAGTCCTGAAGAAAGGCAGAGACCCGAAGGCAAACTGCAGTGCCGGCCTGGGCTCTGCCGCGTTCCCCCATCACCCCTGGGCTGACATCGTTTCTGGAACTCTCTCCCCCTCTCACAGTGACCCTGTGTTCTTGGAACGCTCTGTGTCCCAGCCCCTGGGCCTTTGCACAAACTACCCCCTCAACCCCTGCTGCCTCCTCACATGGGTTCTGCCTGAGCCTTTCCCCTTCCCTTTGGCTCTGCCTCAGCTTCGCTGTGGGCGACGGTTGGTGAGCACTCTGTTTAAAACTGCAGTCTCTCATCCTCACCTGTGCGTGGAGCCCCTTCTCAGTGGCCCACAGTGCATTCTAGCTTAGTTTCTAATTTATTTGTTTCTTATTTATTTAGTTTTTGTTTGTTTTTTGTTTATTTTTTTGAGGCAGGGTCTCACTGTGTAGTTAAGGCTGACCTTGAAGTCGTTATGTAACCCAGGCTGGCATCGAACTTGTGTTGATCTTCCTGCCTCAGACTCCCACTGCTGGGATAATAGGCATATGCCAGCATGCTCAGCTTTTGGAGAAGGGTACTGGGAGTCAAACTCAGGACCTCATGCTTGCCAGGCAGGTGCTGTGCCACTGAACTAAATCCCTACTTTTTGGTTTTTTGAAACAGGGTCTATGTGTAGTTCTGGCTGGCCTTGAACTTGAGGCAATCCTCCTGCCTCAGCCTCACAAGTGATGGGGTTACAGGTGTGCACCACCACACCTAACTTTGTTTTTTTAAAGGAGTATAGGGGGATTTATTAGGCAGAAATTTAAAAGTACACACTCAAAGAAATGGGATTTTTTGGTGGTCCGGATTTGTGGGGGTTTGTGAATCTGTATGAAGCTGAGTCTTAGTTCATGGGGAAAGGATGTACCGCTGTCCACTGCTGGGTGAAGGAGTCAGTGTGTGAGCCCCTTCCACGTGGGAAGCAGTTTCTTTTTTTTTTTTTTTTTTTGGCGGTACTGGGGATCGAACTCAGGACCTTGCGCTTGCTAGGCAAGCGCTTATTCCACTGAGCTATATCCCCAGCCCGGAAGCAGTTTCTTCAGGTGGGACTGTGTATAGGGTGTCATGTGGAGGGGCAGGCAGGGCAGGCCGGTGGGCGGGAGGGAAAGTGGAGCTGGCAGGGCCTTCTGGGAATCCCGGAGTCTGCAGCTTGCCTCATTGGAAGCCAGAATGTGTGCCTGTAGATGTTTTGTTTTGTTTGTTTCTTTTTTTTTTTTTTTCTTTCTCAGGTCATTATTTCCATAAAAGAATCACTTGGGAATAGTGTTTTTTTTTTTTTTTTTCTGTTCTCTCTGCTAAGTATTATATCAGAGATTGCACCTTTCCATGGACTGCACCTCCCAAGGGACCATAGAATGGATGTAGGGAGGGGTTCTCCCCCATCCTTTCCCTGAGTCTCCTGTGTGTGTGTGTGAGAGAGACAGTTTATACTTTTTGCTGAAGTGTAAAGGTGTGTGTGTGCTTCTGAAACCAGCACTTTATATACTTGAGAAATTGTGCAAGCACAGCACCTTTTACACTGGTTTCTATGGCTGCTTCTTGGGCCAGGTCTGTAGGTCTCTGGGTGGCCAGAGAGGTTTTGAGCTGCATGCTCCTCCCACTGGGCCAGCAGTGGGTATGTAAGAGACTCCCAGGAGGAGCTGGGCATCCGCAGGACTCATAAAGGGCGCCTGGAAGTATGCCCGGTGCCCTCTGGCCCAGGCATGTTGGAGGGCATGGCCTGCACTGCTCTGCTGGGTATGGGATGGGCCTGGAGAGGCGCTGGGTAGGAATTTGCAGCCTGGAGGAGGCCATGAAAGGGAAGGGGTAGAGTGGTGAGGGGGGCCACCTTAGGGTTCTTTTCTTTTTATTTCCTTGCTTGAAAATTGAAAACAGCTTTATTGAGACAGTGAGACACCGCACACTTTACCACCTAAAGGTGCTGTCCTGGGGTCTTCAGAGTTGTGCATCCGTCACTGCTACCTGCTTCCAGAACATTTTTATCACTCCAGAAGAAACCCTAGACCCCTGAGTAGCCCCCTACCATTAATCTTCTTTGTGTCCTATGAATTTGCCCAATTTTGAGGTATCTCATATGTATATGTGTTTGTGTGTGTATGTGTGTGTGGGGGTACCAGGAATTGAACTCAGGACCTTGCGCTTGCCAGGCAGGCACCATGCCGCTGAGTTATATCCCCAGCCTGGAAATATCTCATATAGATATGGTGACACAGGTGTAATCTTTTTGTGTCTGACTTCATTCTGTGTAAGGGTTTCAGGGTCAACCCGTGTTGTATAGCACATGTTAGTATTTTGTTCCTTTTTGTGGCTGCATAATATTCTACCAGACTGAGTAGGCCACATCTTATCAGTTGGACATTTGGATTGGTTCCTCTTTGGTTGCTGTGACTGAAGCTGTTGGGGGCCATGTCCTTGGTCAAGGTGGACGGTGCTGTTTCCGGCCCCCTCTTCCATCCTTCCCTTCCCTTCCCTTCCCCGGCCTTCTGTCCCCCTCCTGTTGTATATCTCCTCCTCCCTTTTCTCCATCCTAGGGGCTTTGGACCTGAAAGTGGCATGGGGCAGGCCGTGGGGCCTCTGTCGTCCATGTCACCTACCCCAGGAAGCAGAAGGGACAACCCTTCCTTCCCTTCCAGCCTGAGGGGAGGGTGTGAGCAAAGCTTAAGAAGCTGCTTTGGGAGGGTTTGTTTTATTTTACTTACTCATTCATTCATTTTTGGAGATGGTCTCACTGCAGCCCAGGCTGGCCTCAAACTCATAGTGATCCTTCTGCCTCAGCCTCCCAAGTGCTAGGATTATAGTTGTGTGCCACCATGCCCAGCTTTGGGAGAGTTTTAGAAATATATGCATTTATTTAATTTTGAGAATAGGGAACATGTGCCGCCAATTTACAAAAAACTCCACATAGTACAAAAGATTTCTTGTTAAATGTCTCCACCCACCCCCAGCTCCCCCCTGTTTGCTGTACCCAAATCTTCTTACAAGGGGCAGTGCAGGATTTGGGGGTCTGTTCCAAAGAAATGTCTCATAAACCCACCTTGCCTGGCTAATCGCCTAAGAATTGAAAATAGCACACTCTGATTGGTTCCAAGTGCTGGGCTTGGGAACTGCTTCTGCACAGTGTGCTGGATCTCTGTAATTGGCCACACCCTAATCTATGGTGCTCCTCCTGGAAGCAGTCCAGTGGGCTGGCCTCCTTCCTTCTTGTCCTCGCAGCTGGTGTTCAGTGTGAGAGCCCATTAGTGCACGGATGCACATTTGTGGGGCATCTAACTTGAAGAAAACGTTGAAGAAAAACATGGTGCCTAAATATTTTTTAAAAATCACAAGCTCTTGGAACAAATGAGGAAAGGGAAGGGAAAAAGAAACTGAAATTGTAATGCAAAGTTCCAGAAACTGCTGAGCGTGCGGAAGTGACCTGCACCCCCATCAGGCGACCCTGGTGCCCTTGGCCCACAGGCTCCGTCCCCTCTTCCCCGGGGCAGTGTATTGAATCCTGGGCCAGGGAACATGGGACTAAGGCGCTGCTTCTATGGCAGCCTCACCTAGCCACTGTCCTGTGGGCCCCAGGCCATGCCCTCCACCCCGCTCCCTGGGTGCCCATTGGAAGTGGACATGGGGCAAAGAGAAGCAGCCTGCCCCAAGCAACAGAGCCATGGCACAGAGTGCGGCTAGAATGCAGGCTGGCAGGTGTCTGCAGCGGACACCTGGGTTACACCTGAAGGAGCTGTTGGCCTATTTATCTAACTGGGGCCACCACGGCAAGCCCAGGGGACAATTTGGTGGCATTAAATACAGATACCTCTTTCTCATGACCCTTTACTGCCACCTGCTACAACATTGTGGTTATGGATATGTACAGATCCACAGTGTCCTCACATGGGAATGAGCCTTCTCTGAGGTTGTGCTGTGGAGACCCTGCACAGCTGTACATGTTTACCCAAGATTTAGCAAGTATTTCCCAACCCTCTAGAGACGGGCAGTAAACAAGGTAAGTCAGTGAAGCAGTTCCTGTGTCAGGTGCTGTCAGTGTTCAGGACAGCATAGGCTAAGGGAGATCAAAGTGCAGAGGGCTGCAGCTGTACTGTATTTGAGATAAGATCTCCATGTATGTTCCAGGCTGGGCTGGAACTTGTGGAGATTCTTCTGCCTCAGCCTCCTGAGTTCCGGGATTGCAGGCACGCACCACCACCGGGCTCTGCACTTTTAAACTGGCAATCAGAGATGGCCTTGATGAAGGGGTGACATTTGAGCAGAGACCTCAGAGATGCAGAGACCGGCTGACATCTGGGGAAGAATGCAGCAGGCCGAGGGAGCAAAGGCCCTGGGGCAGGTCAGAGCCTGGCCTGGCAGAGTAGCAGCAAGGAGGCCGGTGTGGCTGGGGCTAAGCATGCAGGGAAGGGGGCACAGGGAAAAGGGCTGGACCGTGTGGGGGCTGTGGGGTTGTCTTGTTTGGGGGCCAGGCGCCACGGGTGTAGGCTGGCTGCTCTCCAGCCTCCTGGGCTGCTCCATCTCCTGGTCCTCCCCTGCATCTGAGCTGCCCCCAGTGCTGCCCCCGCCCTGCCTTCTGTGCCAGTGCCCCCTCCTCTGGCCCCCAACTGCGGCCACCCTGGCCATGACCCACTGGTGACCTTCCACCTCCTCCCTGGGTCCCTTGGGCCTCTGCCCCTGGGCGCCTGTGTGAGTCCCTGCCTGTTGGCCTTGGGTTGGTCACCTCCCCTGCTTGGCACCAGCCCCCCATCCGGTCAGTGTTCACACAACGAGGTCAAAGCAGACAGAAACGGCAGGCGGCCTCACTGACATAAACCATGCTATGACTGGGGGGCAGTGAGGGGCTCTGAGGGTGTGTGGCGTGGGGGGGGCTGGGGGTGCTGACTGGGAGCCTGTGATTGTGGGTTCTGTTGAGCTGAGCCTTGAGCTGTGGTGACAGCAGAGGGGAAGCATCCAGGCAGAGCCCGCAGCTCGAGCAAAAGTCCTGAGGCAGCGTGCCTGGTGCGCCGGAAGAATGTCTAGGGGTCCAGTGTGGCTGGAGGGACAAGGAGGAGACATGGATGTGCCATGCAGGATCCGAAACTGTGGGGAGGACATGGGAGCCATGGAGGGTTCTGAGGAGAGGGGAGTCCCAGGTGGGAAGAGGGGCAGAGCAGAGCTGAATCAGGGAGATGAGGCCAAACCCGAGGGCTCAGCGTGCAGGGGCAGTGGGCGCAAGCTGTGTCTGCCCCACCAGGCTGAGCTCAGAGCCTCCCGCACTCCAGGAGGGCCACTGGTCCTCCTTAGCGTTAGTGTTGTTGGGGACAGTTGCGTTGCTTATTTGTTTATTGGGATGGTGCTGGAAGTGGAACCCAGAGCCTCGTGTGTTAAACTGCAGCCTGAGGGGTTTTTTGTTTGTTTTTCTTTCCAGTACTGAAGATTGAGCTCAGGGCCTTCACTCTGAGCTACATCCCAGTCCTCTTTTTTTTTAATATCATTTTTATTTTCAGACAGCACCTTGCTGAGTCACTAAGTTGCCCAGGCTAAATTCAAATTTGTCATCCTCCTGCCTCAGCCTCCTCTAATGCTGGGATTATAGATGTGTACCCCTGTGCCCAACCAAAATAAACTTTTTATTGTTGTTAAGACAGGGCCTGGCTATGTGGTACAGGCTGGCCTTGAACTTGAAATGATCCTCCTGGCTCAGCCTCATGAATGCTGGGATTATAGGCATGTGCCACCACACTTGGCCTGTTTTTGATTTCTGAGACAAAAAGTGACCCTTTTAAACAGTGGACTCAGTGGCGTTTGGTGTGTGGTCAGTGCTGTAAAACACAGGCTCCCCCCAGATTCCTTTCTGTCTGTCTGTCTGTCTGGAACGGTTTCCAAAAGACACCCAGGACCCTGTAAACTCCCCATCCTTCCTCCTCCAGCCCCTGGCAGTCACTCCTCACTCTTTGTCTCTGTGTATTTACCTTTTCTGGGCATGTTGTGCTGGTGGAATCCTGTGTCATGTGACTGTATGTTACCAGTATTGTCTGTGATCTCTGGGTTTCTTTATGAGCACTGTTTCATACCCTCTGTCTCTGGGGGTTGATGCAGTTCAAAGATGACCCCGTAACGTGGAAGCCAACCTGACGATACCCTCAGCACAGTGATACAGCCATGGCTTGAGTCTGACTTGTTCCCCACACTCAGGCAGGCGCTTTGTCCTGCAGGTCTTACATTAATGGTATTAGGAGGGTGGAGCCTAATCCAATAGTGGCTTGGAGCGATTTAATTAGATCAAGTCCTAAGCCTGAGCCCCTGTGATTGATCCTTGGTAGCTTTATGAAGACAGCAGAGGCAGCGCACAGACATAGGCACACTCTCCCAGTGCCACGGCACACAGCCCAGGGGCTGCCAGGCTGCCAGCACTTCTGGCTTCAACAGAAACCCGTCTTCTCTGGAATGTACCCTGCCTCTTGTGTTTCATTGCAGTAACAGAACACTGACTATTGCTGAGGTAGGAGAATGACACTAATATGTGTCTTCAGGCAAAAGAAGAGGAATCCTTCCCAGAGAAACCTTGTTTTCCTGCCCACCAGTCACCTTGTCCACGTATTGATTAGCTGTCCAGATGAATTTGTTTTATCTCTTGAGATTTGAAAGAAATAGCAACTAATGTTCTACCAGTGGGAGAGAGCAGAGAGCCCAGAGTGAGAGCCAAGCACATATGTATATCGGGAATGAGGCCAAGCGGGGAACAAAAGGCTTGTAATAAAAAGCCACGAGGACAAAGAATATAAAGGTTACTTGGTAACTGGGAGGCTGAGGCAGGAGAATCACAAGTTGAAGGCCAGCCTAGGCAACTTAGCAAGGACCTATTCAGAATAAAGATGGAAAAGGAATAGGGAAGTTGCTCAGTGGAAGTGTGCTTGGCTAGCATGTGTGAGGCCCTGTTCAATTCTCAGTGTTACACACACACACACACACACACACACACACACACGTACAGAATCACCCAGGTGGAGAGAGGTGAAATCACATCCCTACCTCACTCCATACACTGGAGTCCACTGGAAGATCCTGGAAGAATTCAAAACCAAGGATAAACACAGAAACTGTTTTGATTCTGGAGTGGGGACAGCATCTGAAGTGGGAGGTGCTGCTCTGGAGGTCGCCTGGCACATGGATTTCTCAGAAGCCCTGAGCAGCCCCTGCCTCACTGTGGGCTCTCATCGGTAGCTTGGGTCCATCAGAAGCCATAGCAAGGGTGACCGGAAGTGACCGGGGCTGGGGAGGAGAGGTGGGTGAGGCTGTGCGTACCTATGTTCTGATGCTGCCCCTGGCCTGTCTCTTTTTTTTTTTTTTTTTTTTTTTTTTTTTTTTGGTCGTTTTGAGACAAGATCTCGCTATGCAGTTCAGGCTGGCCTTGAGTTCGCTTTGTAGTCCAGGCTAGTCTTGAACTCACAGTACTCCTCCTGCCTCAGCCTCCTGAGTGCTGAGATTACAGGTGTGACCAGTTCCCTGGCCTGTCTTCTGTAAACCCCGCTGCTCTGCCTGTGATGGGGCCCACCCACTTCTCCTGCCTCCAACCTGGACTCCTGCAGTTGTCTCCTCCCCGTGCTCCCTGCACCAGGTCTCAGCTCTGCATCCTGTGAAGTCCCCGTTAGATCCATGGCTCCGTCTGGCTCCATCCACGCATGCCTGCCCTGCTTGCTGCTCCTTCAGCGCCAGTGTGTTTGTGCCCCGGGGCCTGTGCATGTGCTGCCCTGGCCTTGCCCCCGGGCTTCTGCTGATGGTCGCCCTCCCCATGTGGCATTGTGACTGCTTTGGTAAAGCCAGCCCTCCCACCCTGTTGCCCTTCTCCCTGAACAGCTGCACTGGGCTGGGTGTGGGGCTATTAAGGAACAGGCTCAGAGCCCTGGCTGTCTGCTGGTGACCTGTCTTGTGCAGGTCCCAAGTGGCAGTTGGCAAGGCTCCTGCACACCTGGGCCCAGACTCTGCCCGGAGGAAAGGAGGAGGGACAGGGCCTGTGGTGCTTGCTGCCCTCGAACAGCCAGGGATTCAGTGCTCATGGGGTCCAAGCCCAGCCCTGCCTGGTACTGGGTGGCTTTTAGCTTCTGTGTGGCAGCTTCTCGTAACCATGCGCCTGACCACAGCCTGCCGAAATGATGCCCAGAGTTTCAGAGAATGTCTCTGTTGTTTTGTTTGAGACAGGGTCTCATTATATAGTCCAGGCTAGCCTTGAACTTGCACTGTAGTTCAGGCTGGCCTGAGACTCATGGCAGTCCTTCTGCCTCAGCCTCCTGAGTGCTGGAATTGTGGCATCTTCATTGAGATATAATCACATACTATAAAACCTACCCACTGAAAGTGTACATTCAGTTCACTGGGGTTTTAGTACATTCACAGGGATGTGTGGCTTCACAGCAGCCTGTCTGAGGACGTTTCCATTGCCCCAGAAGAACGTGTGCTGCCTACAGCACCCCAGCCCCACAGCCCCGAGTCTGCTTTCTGTCTGTTGCAACGTGTCCTGTAAACAGAATTGCACAACACGTGGCTCTGGGCGTCTGGCTTCTTTCACTCAGCACCCTGCCTCGGTGGCCTGTCACTTCATGGCGTGTGCCCCGTGTCCGTCCTGCTCATGGCAGTGGCGTGAGGGTGAGCTACATGGTTGTGCCCCATCCTACCTGGCCATGTACAGAGGGCTGCGGGTCGCCTCCATTTGGAGCTGTGGATACCCCAGGTACACATGTGGTTTCTGGGTAAGAGTGTGGGAGCAGACTCCCTGGGTCCTGTGGTCCTTCTGCTGTTCACTTTTTGGTATGTGTGGTCCTGGATTGAACCCAGACCTCTGCCCTGAGCTACCTCCCCAGCCTCACCCTGGCTCCCCCCACTTTTGAGACAGGGTCTTGCAGAGTTGCCCAGGCCAGTTTGAACTTTTCATCCTCCTACCTCAGCCTCCCAAAGTCCTGGGGTTATAGGCCTGCCACTCACACTTTTTTACAGCAACAAAGTATCCCCGTTTTCTTGTGGCTTATAGCCTATGTGACCCTTTACTCCTGCTGGCTGGTACACTGTTTCCAAGGTGTTGCTATTATACCCCCCACCCTGCTGTGAGAGCCCCTTAAATGTGTCCCTTTGGGCTAGCCATAGAGACCCTTCCCATGAGGAAGTAGCTGGAGGAAGCCTCGAGGGCTGTGATCTGGGCAGCCATGGCCCATGGCCGTGGGCAGTGGAGTCTCCTGAGTGGAGGGTCCAGCATTCACATCATTACAGTGTATTTGTAACCCCAGACCAGGGCTGCTGGCACTTTGCCAGCCATTGCAGACACGCGAAGGATGGGGGCAAATCTGAGTCACTGGATTCACGCGTTCCCAGACAAGGATGCAGTGCTCTGCTTTCTCATGTCTCACATTGAAAGTAGGCACCCTGTCACTGGACATGGGGGCACACGCCTGTCATCCCAGCACTCAGGAGGCTGAGGCAGGAGGATTGCTGAGTTTGAGGCCACACTGGCCTATATACTAAGATGCTATTTCCAAGAAGAACAACTTGGGGGTAGGGAGCAGAAAGATAGAAGTAAAAACCTGTGTAAACTAGGCTTTCAGAGCTGGCCGCCAGTCACTTTATGAGCATCCCAGCCTTACAGGGGACAGTTTTGGATCCTTAAACGCATGCAGTGACTGTAGAACTCTAAAGGTCACAAGCAATAACAATGGTGATTTTTTTTTTTTTTTTTTGAGATAGGATCTTGCTATGTAGTTCAGTTTGAACTCCTATTTAGCCCAGGCTGGCCTTGAACTCGTGGTGATCCTCCTGCCTCAGCCTCCTGAGTGCTGGGATCACGGACCTGTGCCACCATGCCCAGCAGGTGCAATTTTAATTTCTCTCTCTCCCCCAGAGGGGTGGGGTGAGTGAGGAGTCACACTTCCTTCTGTTTTCTTTTCTGGCATCTTGCCAGTGGCCCCACAGCCAGGGCCCAGCCAGCTCTGACTGGCCCTCTGTGTGGAATTGGAAAAGGTGCTTCCTCTAACAGGGTACAGCCCCTGGGGGGGTCCCGTCCATCTGGTGGGAAAGCTGACTTCTGGGTGCCCTCTTCTGTAGAACTGGAAGGTATGAGCAGAGCCTGGCTCCCACTGGCCCCTCTGTCCAGGCTTCTTTGTGCAGTGACCAGCATGTACATAGTATACATATATTGTGTGTTTTTATCTTTTTTTTTTTTTTGTACCGGGAATCAAACTCAGGCCCTTGCCCTTGCCAGGGAGGTGCAGTGCCACTGAGGTACACCCTCGGCCCCTTTTTTATTTTATATGCATACATACCCTGTTAGTTTCCTGTGGCTGCTGTCATAAACACCACAAACCTTGAGACTTAAAATGGAGAGTTATTCTCTTAGTGTTCTGGAAGCCAGGGGTCTGAAATCAAGGTGTTGGCAGGGCCTCCTGGGCAGCCATGCTTGCTGCAAAGGTTCTGGGAAGAACCCTTCTCTGCCTGGTCTCATTTCTGGTGGTTCTGGGTATCTGTGGTGTGGGCTATGTCACTCTAACCACTGTCTCTGACTTTACCCGTTGTTGTTGTTGTTGTTGTCATTGTTTTTCTGTTGTCAGTTGTCTTTTGTGGTACTAGAGATTGAACCAGAGCCTTGGCCAGGCGTGGTGGCGCACACCTGTAATCCTAGCACTCAGGAGGCTGAGGCAGGAGGATCACTGTGAGTTCAAAGCTAGCCTGGAATACATAACAAATTCAAGGCCACCTTGAGCTACATGGCAAGACCATATCTCAAAAAACCAAAAAAGAAAAAAAAAGAAAGAAAGAAAGAAGGAAAGAATGAAGGAAGGAAAGAGGGAAAGGAAAGGAGGAAGGAAGAAAAGAAAGAAAAGAAAAAAAAGAAAAGAAAGAACCAGGGTCTTTGCATCGAGCTGCATCCCTAGCCCTTTTTACTTTTTATATTGAGACAGAACCTTGCCAAGTCATCCAGACTGGACTCAGATTTTTTGGTGCTCCTGCCTCTGCGCCCTAGAGTTTAACACAGGCTCATCCAGCTGAGGTCAGTGACCCGTGAACTCAGGCAGGGGACAGGTGACAAGAGACAGTGAGGCCAGGTCTGGCCGGGCCTGGTCCTGGAGTGGAAGGCAGACACTTGTGTCTAGGGTGAGGTCAGGCTGCTCCAGGCCCCCAGAGAGGCCATGAGAGGTAGTGCTGCTGCACGATGAGCAGTCCTGCACCAGGCTAGAGTCCTGGGCAGCTTAAAGGAGGCAGAATCTGTGCCGCTGGTGGCAGAGCTGTGGCCTGGTGGGCCTCTGCACCCCACGGTCTGGGCATGGGCCAGGTGGACTTTCAGATGGGAGGACCCTGGCCGGGGAGAGGCTGGCGCATCATCACACATGCCGTGGAGCCCCTGCATCCCCAGGGCTGTGCCTACCTTGGTGACAGCAGGAGTTGAATCGGAGCACCTTCTGCTGTAGTGACCTCGCCCTCCTTGCCTGGGGAGGTAGCAAGGTGGCATAGAGGGTCACACGGCCCCCACGTGCTGGCAGCTTCCTATAAGTCTTGGTTACATGCATGGGGGCTGTTGGGGCCAGCACGGCTGGGTGTTCTGGTCCTGCCTGGCACCTGTGGCTGGCTTGGGCACAGCTGGCTGAGAGTGGCACAGTGGGTGGCGGGCTCCGTTCCGGAAGGACTGGGGCTAGGAGTGGGCAGCAGTGTCTGTGGTGCGGCCCTAGGGAGGAGCAGGGCTCTGGCTGTGCTTGGCCCAGCCGTGGTGATTTTTGTTTCCCCTCGGCCTCCCGCCGGCCTCCTCCGCTTCACTGAGCCCCTCTGCCCCTTTTGGTTTGCAAAGTGTAGTGCCAGGCCGGGGACTGCCCAGGAGGGTCCTTGCACTGGCTGACACAGATATCTGCAAATGTGAGTTCTTTTGCATCGGGTCATGTATGGCTACAAGAAATGGAAAACCAAATAGTGTCTCAAACTGTGAGGATTAAGAATTTTGAAGAAAAAAAAAAGTTTGGTGGCAGGCAGCCCTTGAGAAGTTTTGTTTTCATCTTTTTGAGACAGGGTCTCGCTATGCAGTTCAGGTTGTTCTTGAGCTCACTTTATAGCCCAGGCTGGTCTCAAACTCACAACAATCTGAGGAGTTTTTAAGAGCCCAGTGTTTTTCTCTCAGATGGGGTTATCAGCCTCGGGGTCTTTGCCTCATCATCACAAAACAGCCGCCAAGGCTCCAGTTGTCTTAACTGTGTTCAAAACTGGTAACAAGGAGCAAAAAGCTTTCTTCCTAGAAAAGCCGTATCTGCATTTTGGAAGAAAACCTTGGCCCACCCAGGTCTCCCAGACTGAAGTTTCACTGAGTAGAAGCCAAGTCTCTACACTTTAGTTTTTACCATTTGTGGTACTCTGGCTACTCTAGCTGCAAGGAAGGCTGGGAATATGAATATCTGATAAAGAAGGTAGGAATGCCCCCTAATTTTTTATTTTAGAACTATTTCCACCACAGCTAACAGTATAAAATATGTTTGTTGTGACCCCATGTGTACATACAGCCTCGGGATTAGAGCTAATTCTACAAACTAACACTTACTTACCCCGTGTGCTTTAATAGTTTCTGTGATCTTCTATCCTGACTGACTCAAGACTGTTTAGTTGCTCAAAGAAATTCCCGATCAAAGCCAGGCCTGGTGGCACACACCTGTAAGCCTGGTACTTAGAGGGCTGAGGCAGGAGGATTGCTGTGAGTTTGAGCCCAGCCTGGACTACATAGTGAGACCCTGTCTCAAAAAATGCAAAAAACAAAAAGCAATTCCTGGCCCCATCGTATGAATTTGATTTTACAGCCTTCAAGTCACAGCCCACAGTTTGGAAAAGCTGGGCTCAGTGTTGTTCATGCTGTAAGTCACTGCCCTGCTGGTGACCAGTGACGAGGGAGGTTCCGTGGTTGGGGGAGCAGCCATGGCTCTGCTGCGGTTTCCTAGCAGTGATGACAGAGTCCCAACATTCACTTTCATTGCTGGCCAGGACTGCAAGAGTTGCCGATGTCCCCACCGGGACGTTAGACTGAGGTTCCTGGCCTGCAGAGCCTTCCGACTCTGGCCCCTACTGTGGCCTGGGTCCTCCCGCAGTGCCCAGGGAGGGCGCAGAGCTCAGCGTGTTTCCATTTCTGCTGCAGGAGGACTTCACAGGGCTTCTGGAAGGGCCCTGTGTCACTGTAGTGTCGATGCTGGTTTCCAGGCCTGGTCTGACTGGCTTTTTATAGTGTGGTGAGGAGCGTGTGTGGGGAGAGCTTGTAGTCCCAGGGGCCAAGTTCAAATTCTGACCATGGTGTGACTGGAGCCTTTCTGTTCTGAGGAGTGTGAGCAGCACAGCTTCTACCTCGGTCAGGAGTCCTGGTGCCAGGGCACTCAAGGAAGCAGCGGGCACCATGGGCGGGGGGGTGCAGCAGTCAGCTTTGGCTGTGGGATGCTGCAGTAACAAGCAAGACCCTACCTCCAAAACCCAGAAGGAAGCCTGAGCCCCAGGTCTCCGAGGCTTGTGATGACAAAAGCCATCACTGTGCTCAGGCTCCTGCCGCTGAGGGCTGGGCACTGTGGGTACATTGTCCAGAGTACAGGCTGCTTTCTACACAGGCCATCGGCAATGTGGGGCTCTTGTTCCCACAGCCTTGTCACTCTTTCAAAAGCTTTTGAGTGTGTTGAGGGTGAGGTGGGGTGGGATGGGGAGGAGTAATCTGGGCCACCCTAGATTGAGAACCACTGACCCTGCTCCCCATGGCCAAGGCCTGGCTCTGTTTGCTCTTCCAGGCACTCTCCGTGCTCTCCCCTCGCTGGCTTCCCAGTAGGTTCTTAACAGATAGATGCCCTTTCCACCCGCTGCCTCTTGAACAAGTGAGTGGATTTGTTAAACTTCCTGTGCAAATTCATTCCTTCAGCATACTGCTGTGAGCGCTGCTGTGCAGGCTCCGGGGATCTCACAGGGCACCCACAGGGTGTTTGGGAGGGGACACAGGAACAAAGGGCTGACCCCCAGGCAAGGCACATTTGATCTTAAAGTATGTTTTTACTTATAAAACTTTCAGCTGGGAGTGGTGGCGCGGGCCTGTGATCCCAGCAGTTTGGGAGGCTGAGGCAGGAGGATCACAATTTCAAGCCCAGCCTAGGCAACTTAGCTAGTTAGTAAGACTCTGGCTCAAAATAAAACAAGGAAGGGCTGGGGATGTAGCTCAGTATGGAGATCCTGGGTTCCCATTCCCAGTAGCAGAGAAGAATAAAAATCACTATGGAACATTTCAGATGCTCACAGGGTAGAGAGAAGAGTATAATGCAGGTCCACACACACATGCGCATGCGCCCGACAGGCGCGCCTGACAGCTACTCCTGTCCTTGTGCTCTCAGGTGGGCAGGTTGGGGGTGGGGGGGTGTGGTGGTGGTGGTGGTGGCTCCTGTGCTGTGTCAGTGTCCCCACTCCAGGATGCTACCAGCCAGAGGGACGTCCCCTGCACACTTGCAGTGTGGCCAGTGCCCCTGAAAACTAAGTCTTAATTTCACTTGATTTTATATTTATATACATTTTATTTAAAACTTGGGCCCACCCCCAGCAGCCAGTGTCTGCAGACACTACCGCAGCTTGTTTGCACCCTAGAAGCTGCCCCTTCCCAGGGTCATGATGGGCAGCAAGGTGGCATCTGCCAGCGGGGTCACCCAGGCAGTCAGGCCACACACACCATTAATAAGGTTCCCTGACAGAAGAGACGGTCCTAAGCCCAGTGAATGTCATCTTGGGGCATAAAGTCAGCTGGGCAGCAGATCCAGCCCTCGAGGAAACTGTTCTGCAGCTTGAAGAGGGTCTCACCACAGTCTAACAAGAATTCTGCTTCAGGTGAGGTGTGCTGGCCTATGCCTGTGATCCCAGCACTCTGAGGCTGAAGCAGGAAGATCATTACAAGTTCAAAACCAGCAGAGAATTATATTTTGGCACTTTTTGACCTTTGTGTTTGAGATGTCATTTAAATAGCAAGTTTCAAGTGAACTGAATTTCCATTGTTTTGGGAACCATAAACAGAGCAAAACAAAAACCTTGGATGTCCCTAGTTGCCCCTTTACCCAACATAACCTGACCAGCTAACCTTTGCTTTGTCTGTCCGGTCTTTTGCTGCTGGTCATTGGGCCAGGGCCTTCCCTCTGAGCTCCATCCCCAGCGCTTTGCATTTTTCACTTTGCGGCAGGGTCCCGCTAAGCTGACCCATGTTGAGCTGCATTTCAGGGCTGTGAAGTACCTTGTCTTTGCAAACTGTGGCTCAGTCCACTGAGCAAGAGCGCCCCCGCCCCCGTGGTGGTGTGGCTGGCCTCCACCCTGCCCTGCCTGTGGCGGCAGCACCCCACAGATCAGGCTTTGTGTGACCAGCGTCTTTCTCTCACTTGGCTTGGTGTCCAGAAGTCCCCCAGTGTCGCGATGTATGTCAGGATTCCCTTTTTTTGTTTGTTTTTGTTTTTTGTCTTTTTGAGACAGGGTATCGCTATGTACTTCAGGCTGGCCTTGAGCTCACTTTGTAGCTGGTCTTGAACTCACAAACGATCCTCCTGTCTCAGCCTCCCAAGTGCTGGGATTACAGGCATGCACCACAGTGCCTGCTCAGGAATCCCCTTCTTTAATTTGACACATTTTTCAAATCTATTCATCTGCCCCCGGACAGGACTCTGACATAGGCTGCTCTGAACCTGGTTGTGCAGACATCTCCTGAGCTGTTTTCTCCTGGGAGTACACTCGCAGTGGAGTGGCTGGATCATGTGCTCGTTCTATTTTTAATGTTCAGAGGCTGTGCCAAATGTTTCCCAGGGCGGCCGCCTTCTGGATCCCCACCAGCAGCGGGCGGTGCCGGTTTCCAACTTCCCATCCATCCTTAACAGCAGCCGTCCGAGGCGGGAGGTGGCGCCTCACTGTGGCTTGGACTATGGTTCCCTAGAGATGACTCCTGCTGAGCATCTCTGCATGTTTTATTGGCCATTTGTAGATTTTCTTTGGAGAAATATCTATTCATATTTTTTGCCCTAATTTCTTTCCTTTTAATGAATTTGAATTTAGAAGGGTAAAGTCATGCATTTCTACTAGCAGGGGTATGGGAAACCCTGGGTCTGTACACCTCAGCATCCACAATAAACTGCAGACACTGTCATTTCACTCCTAGATATTTCAGGCTATGTCTGTTAAGGGAGGAGGACTTTGTACTGAGCTACATCCCCAGGCTTACCTCCCCACCACCTTTTTTTTGAGACAGGGTCTCACTGTGTAGTTCAGGCTGCCCTGAACTCCTGTGTACCTCAGGCTGGCTTCAAACTGGTGGTGAGGCCAAACTCCTGCCATAATCCCCTGTGTGATGGGATTACAGGCATGCACCACCACACCCTTTTTTGAGTCAAGATCTTGTGCAGCCTGCCCTCAGATTTAAGATCCTCTTTTCTCAGCCTCCCAGATTGCTGGGATTACAGGAATGTGGCATCACACTAATCTGTGATGCATCTTTTCAAGGAAAGAATTCTTTAAGAAAAAACAAACCAAAAACCCATGATGCCCTCATGGCATATATCTCTTATCCCACAATTTGGGAGGCTGAGGCAGGAGGATTGCTACAAGTTTGAGTCCAACATGGGCTATGTAGTGGGTTGAAGGCCAGCCTGAGCTACATAGTGACAGTCTGTCTCAACAAAAAGTATTATCATTGAAACGTAAACACTTGAACTCCAGCTTCAGCCTCCTGAGTAGCTCAGACTACAGGCTTGCTTCTCTGCACCTGACTTATAAGAGGTTTTAATTATTTTGGTTTGTTTTTCTTGTTGTTTTGATTAAAATAGGGTCTTGCTATGTAGTCTGGACTGGCCTTGAACTTGTGGCACTCCTCCAGCCTCAGCTTCTTGAGTATGGGGATTACAGGCATGCACCACCAGGGACTCCTGGCTTGGTTTGTTTGTTTTGTTTTTTAAGACAAGGTCTTGCTATATAGTTCAGGTTGGCCTCAAACTTGCAGTCTTCCTGCCTTGGCCCGGTGTCCCCTAGAGGAAGCGGGAAGGCTGCTCGGAGCTCCTGCTGCCCATCTCTTCCGCTTTCTCAGCCGTGAAGCATCCTGGGCGCTCGTGAGGTGACGCAGCAGTGCCGACACCCTGCCAGGTGACGCGCTCTTGGCATGCCTGCTGTACTTGCTCCCGAAGGATAAGACAGAAGGAGGGACTTTGTGGGTCAAGACACGGGGTGGGACACAGTCCCAGCTGGCCACTCTCCCCCACTGCAAGATGGTGGGGCACGTTAGCGGCCCCCCACCCTGTGCCTCAGTTCCCTTTTCTATGGAACAGTGAGGTAGAAGCCTCTGCCTGGTAAAGATTTCCAGGTGGAGAAGCACCTGGCACGGTGCGTTGCCACCACCATGAGCAGATTCACCTACTCCAAAGAATGGCCCTTCGTGGTCATGTGCAAAAGGATGGAGAATAGTGAAAAAAATCTAAGTCACCAGAGATTCTGCCCTCATTCAGTGTGTGTCCCCTGCACAACATATTAGGGCCCTGTTCCCATGTCACTGTGTGTGTGTATGTTGTGGTTTGTGTCTGCATGTCCCCCCCCAAATCCTCATGCAGTTACGGGGTGGCTTTTAGAGTTTATGACTGATCCATGATCCAATGCTGGGATTATGGGTGTGAGAGCCATATCCGCCCTGGGGCGGAGAGTTTGCTAGGATTATGGGTTTAAGAGCTATACCCGCCCTAGGATGGATAGTTTGTGTATATATAAGGGAGAGAAAGAGGCTGCTGGCTGCCATTCTTCCCTTCTTGTGCTTTTTGCTTTGCTGTATACCACTGCCATGAGCTGTTGCCCTCTGCCATGTGCCACTGTGCCTCAGAACCAGCCAAGTATGGACTGAAACCTCCACAAACTGTAAGCTAAATAAACCTTTCCGTCCTTCATTTTGGGTGTTGGGGATTTTGTCTTAGCAACGAGAAATAAGTAACCAAGACGCTGTGTGTGTGTTGGTTTCCCCGTTCAGGGTGCTCCCTCACACAGTGCTGAGGGGCTTTTGGCACTGGAGGGTGCAGTGCCTCGGGACATCCCTGTGACAACCAGCTGTGAGCTCAAGAGGAGCAAGGCAGCAGTATGAGGTGTGACCAGACACTGCAGTGAGTGGTTTCAGTTTTCAGTGGGTTACAGTGGAAGATACAGCGCCACTAACCTGCCTCTGAAGGTCCCCCCCTTGCTCAGAACACACGTCCCATCGCTCTTGCCACTGTCTGCAGCTGTTCTGCAGTCTTCTTTCATGAGTGTCTTCAGCTGCGCTGTCGTGGCTGCCCCTGTGTCCTGAATTGGGCCGAGATGTTTCCCTCCCATGTCCTCGTGGCTTTGGGGAAGAGCCACACATCATGTGGTGGCAGGTCAGGTGTGTAACGTTGGGTGAGGACGCGCTTATGTCGTGTGTTTACGCACCTGCCTTCCTGTGGGGTGGCAGCAACCTTTACCTTGCTTGTGATCACACTTGGTAAAGACATGAGGGGCCGGGGATATGGCTCAGCAGTACAGTGCCTGTCTGGCAAGTGCAAGGTCCTGAGTTCCATTCCTGGCACACATAAAAAAGAAAAGAAATCTGTAAAGACACAAATGAGGACTTCAGAACAGCTTCAAGACAGAGGCCAGAATGATGGCATAAGTGTGTTCCAGGCTAGGGTGATTTTTGTTGTTGTTGGTTTTTTTTTTTTTTTTTTTTTGTCTTTTTGAGACAGGGTCTTGCTATGCAGTTCAGGCTGGCCTTAAGCTTACAGTGTAGCTCAGGCTGGTCTTGAACTCGCTATGATCCTCCTGCCTCAGCCTCTCAAGTGCTGGGATTACAGGCGTGTGCCACCATGCCTGGGACTAGAGTGATTTTTGGCAGTGTGTCTTTTACCGTAATACACTTTCTAAGACTGTAAACCGTCACTGGTGATCTGTTGTGGCCAGTGGATGAGGCTGTGTTGGCAAGAGGCTCCCAGGAACCTGGGCCCCTAGCATCTCTCACCCCTGCCCTGGGGCTGCCCGAGTCACAAGGCCTGGCTTGTGTGATGAGACTGCAGTACCAGGATTGTTCGGCGTGACGTGACGGGGTCTGTGGAGTGTGTTGCTCTGTGCACTTCGTGTATGCGATGACGGAGTGCTAGTTTGTGTTTCTTTGAACTCAAACCTGTCTTCTCCTTCTGCTCTTCACTGCACACCCCCATCTCCCGTCTGTCCCTTCCATCCACAGTCTTTGCCTCCCTCCCACAGCCCTGGCCACGACCCTGCACTTCATTCTGACCATCCGTCTCTGAACACATCTTTTTCCACCTTACTCAGCCTCTCATTCTCTTCCCGCAGCTGGCCCCCGAGAGGACGCTCTGCAAATCCCCAGCCGGGGGCCCCGCGTAGACCTGGAGTGGACACCGCCCCCTTCCCTTCATGATTCGTTTGTAGCACAGGTAACTGGGTGGGGAGGGTCCTGTCTATTTCTGGGCCAGCCGCCCCTCAACACACATCCTGGACCCCCCATGGTGCTCTAGGGAGAAGGCCTGGCTCCCCCTGCAGACGGCTCCTTGAGACCTTGGAGCCTACCCCCGCCCTCCTCCAGACCCTGGGCAGACTGCGCCTTTTCAGGCTGCTTTCGGGCAGGTTGGAGAACAAGGGTCTCATGGGCCACAAATCTGGTGACACAGAAAACAGGCAGAGCTGAGGCTGCTGGGGAGCAGGATGCTTACGCGCGTGGCGTGGCCTTGGGCCTGTGTGTCCTGTCTGTGCCTCGTGGTGGGAGGGGAGTGTGGGAGCTGGGCCGTGTGCGGAACACGTCCCCTGTGCATGTTTCTGAGGAGGGTCGATAGATTTTGCCAGCTTCCCCAGGGCTGGGGTGGTGGGGGATAAGCCCCACTTCTCCTGGCCCCTGTCTGCGACTCTGCCTTATGCAGAGTATGCCTGAGGCTTGGAGTTGGCGTCACTGCTAGGCACAAGCAGAGCACTTTCTGGGTGAGGGGACCCCACAGAGCTGTGTGCCTGTGTGAGAGGTGATCCACCTGGTCCACATACCCTCAGTGACATCCAGGGCCTTACACATGCATGCGCGGGAGGGTGGGAGCCCAGGGCCACTGTGTGGGCCCCTCCTGGATGCGTCTTCACTTTTCGGGCCACACCTCATCCGTCCCAGGGGTGGGGGGTGGTTTAAAATGAAAGTTTGGAAGGATGGAGGGAGTGGGGTGTGACAAAGTACAGGCAGGTACCTGAGGCCATTGGCTGGTGGATGGAGGGTGCTTGGGAGGCTGGGTGGGGGGTGGGGGCTAGTGGATAGACCCAGGCAGCACCAATCACCTTTGGTGTGAAATGGGGGACGAACAGCAGCCACCCCCTCCCCGGGATCAAACGTGCTAACATTTGTGACGCTCTCAGGCTGTGCCCAGCAAGCGCTCAACAAACGTTAGCCCTCCTCATCCTCATCATTCTCATGGCTCGCCCCTGGCAGCCTCTGATTCAGTGCCCACCTGCGGAGCCCACCTTGCTTCTGTCCTGGTTTCCCAGTAACCCCTCCCTTCCTGAGAGTCACACTGCCTCGGGCTTCGGGGGCCGGGACTCAGAGCCCCGGCCCTGCCTGCTGCCCCTGCTCCTTCCCCCATCTTGTCACCCTCAGGACAGGCCTCTCCACACTGGCTCTAGGCCAGACCCTGCCACCTGCTCGCTGGGAGACGGAGAGTGACCGTTTTAGTACCTCCCGCTCCTCATCTGCAAAGCTGGTGGCCAGTCCCCTCATGGCCTCGGTAGGGACCCATGAAGCCCATGTGTCTGGGGCACTTAGCGCCAGGCTTGTGTGCAGCAGGGGCCCTCCTGCTTTGGCTGGACACTGTCCACCTCAGGGGCTGGGGAGCTTGGGCGAGGACAGGAGGGAAGGGACCGTGAGCTCGGCCTCACTTGTCCCCCGGGGTCTCACGGGAGAGGAAGCTACAGCACCTGCAGGGGCTCCCTGGAGGGAGGGCTGGGTGCGCTGCCACAGTCTAACCTTGTCTCCCTCAACCTCTTCCTGACCCCACCCATCCAGTGGCGATGGATGATGAGGATGGGAGATGCTTACTAGACGTGATTTGGTGAGTAATGGGCTCCCCGCCCTGGGTCTCCGATGCCCCCCCCCGCCCAGCCCACAGCCTCAGTGTCCTCTCTTCTCTTTCAGTGACCCTCAGGCCCTCAACGACTTCTTACATGGGTCGGAGAAGGTGAGTGTGGCAGGGAGCGGTGTTTGCTGAGCAGGGCTGGGTTCTGTGCTGAGCAGGGGCACAGCGAGTCCCTGCCCTCAGATTGTTGTATTCCCTTAGTCGGTGAAGAAGCCAGTAACTAATAAAATGGCAATAACAGAAAAAGCACCATTCAGAGTGTGACGAAAAATAAAATGTCAGCTGGGTGTGGTGTCGCATACCTTAGTCCCAGCACTTGGAAGGCCGAGGCAGGATCGCCACTAGTTTGAGGCCAGCCTAAGCTACATAGTGAGTTCAAGGCCAGCCTACCATATGTAGCAATACCCTATCTTCAAAAACAAAGCAAAAAATTTCACCTATATAAGAAAAGAGGTTTGGGCTAGGGAGGGTCAGTGCAGGGTGCTTACCTAGCATTCACAGGGTCCTCAGTCCAGCCCCCAGCACAGGAGAACAAGTGTGAGAGAACATGAACGGGGTGAGGGCTCCAAGGGTGACTGAGCAGGTGACACTGCGGGTGGCCGTGGTGCTCCAAGCAGGGAGGAGCAGGGACATGGGTCGGGGAGGAGCGGCGTGCCGAAGGACAGGTTGGCGGGGTGGGACTGCAGGGGTCGTGGGTGGAAGGTGAGACAGAAGCCACCCGTGACACAGACCTGGGGACAAGTTTGGTTTTTACTCTGACTGGCAGCAGCCATGTGGGTTGTTAAGCAGGGCAGGCAGACGTGCCGTGCCTGTGGGAGCCTGGGACTCAGTGAAGCATGGAAGTCTGGTGAGCGTGAGGTGCCCTGTGCGGTGCCTCAGGCCATCAGGCTCAGTTCCTGCCTGGGAGCTATCCTGATGTTGCCATCAAGATGTGGGGGGCTACAGCGCCCTTGGGTGGCGTTGCCCTCCCCATGGCCCATTTCGGTGGCTGTGGGCAGGAGGCCTCAGTTCCCCGGCACAGGGCCTCACCATAGCGCTGCCTCAGTGTCCTTGGGACGCAGAAGCTGACGCCCCAGCCTGGTGACCAGAAGGGCATCTCCGGGTCACACACACTACCCTCACAGAGAGTCCACGTGGCAGCTCAGGGTTGCTAAGTCCAGGCTCCCCTTGGGGAGGACTGAGGATTGAGGACTGAACTCTCCCTTGTGAGGAGAAATAGCTGGTAATTCAAGGACCAGGGCAGTGGTGGCCTGGGCCAATAGAGTGGAGGAGGTGAGGGGAGCGGGTTGGGGCCCATTTGGGAGGCAGAGTCACCCAGACCTGCTGGTGGCCCTGATGAGGGAAGGATGGTGCCTGAGCGACTGAACCATGGGCACGGGCTTGAGCCAGTGACTGAGCTGTGTCTGAGTTGGGAGTGGGGGTGGGGTCCCAAAGTTAGGGGAGCTGTTGGGCATCCCAGCTAGGCTTCTGGGAGACCTGGGGGGAGCCTGGGTCATGGACAGAGGCTCCAGGTGCTGTTTGGGCGCTGAGATACCCCGTTAGAGCTCGTGCCCTGGAGTGTTAAGCCCTCAACCATGGGGAAGAGGGCAGGCACTCTTGGCCAGCTTGCGGCTGACCCCTGCTCTGGAATCGCTGAGTAGAGGTTCCTGTATCCCCACCGCCTTCCCTAGCACTGCGCTGAACCTGGGCTTCCCTGCTGACCTTTAACCTTCGGGGCGGGTCTCATTACAGCTGGATAGTGATGACCTCCTGGATGCCCCCGGAGAGGCCCAAAGTGCCTTCTATGAAGGTCCTGGGGTAAGTGGCTCCACCCAGGTTGCTCTGGCGCAGTGGCAGCCAGTGGGAGGCAGGCCTGGGCCCTGAGGGGTTTTGACCTGGAAAGGCAGGAGTGGTCACAGAGGACAGGGCAGGGGCAGGATGGGGCCCACCATTCCGTGCAGTTCTGGGGCACTAAGGTCATGCAGGCTCTGGGAGCCCCAGGGGATACCTGGTGGGAGAGAGGGGCTGGGACACGTGGCGTGTGACCTGAGGGGGCAGCTCCTGACAGGCAGACCTCAGACCACAACCCAGAGCAGCCCTTTCCTTGCCCACCATTGAAACTGACATTCCCTGAGCACTTAACAGACCCCTGGCTCTTTCCAGTGCTTGTCGTTCAGCCCTTACAGTGACAGTAATATCAGACCCCAGACGGTGTCAGTGATTCCTCTCAGAAGCAGCAGTGGCGTGTCCCGTCGTGCACTTAGTTTTACAGACCTGGCAGCGGTGCTAACCGTGCAGGTTGACTGTACTACGGCTATGGCTCTCGTCATAATTATCATTCCTTTGTAGCCGCAGGGTCCCTGGCTGAGTCCTGAGCCCTGTGCAGAGGTGATGTCTTTCCACACTTGTCTTCGGGGGTGCACCGGTTGTACCCTCAGGCAGTTGGGGGCACTGGGCCTGCCCAGGCCTTGAAGGTTAGGGGCCAAGCGGACCCCCATCCCAGCAGCCCCCATGCCCCTCACTAGCTCAGACCCTGGGCCTTCCTGCCTGGCGCAGGGCTGGGCGCAGTGGCCGCCTCCCTGAGCTGCTGCTGACAGCATGAGTGGCGGTGAGGGTGGCCACGGCGCCACTCGCACTTGCACCCTGGGCCAGGTGTTGCTGAGCCCTCTGTGTGGGTCAGGGTCTTTCCAACTTCAATGTTTTCCCTTCGAACTTTTTTTTTCTATTGTGGTTCTGGGAATGAAAATCTAAGGCCCTCACACTGAGCTGCATCCCGTGCGCATGCCCACCTTTTCTTTTTTAGTTTTGAGACAGAATTTCACTGAATTGCTCAGGATAGGCTTAAGTTGTCAACCTCCTGTCTCAGCCTCCTGGCGGGCTGGGATTACAGTCCTGTACCACTGTACCTGGCTTCCTACTGCAGACTTAGATCTCTTCTTTGGGCAAAGATCAGTGGCTGAGGCAGCCCTGCCTTGGTGTGGCTTGTGGAGTGCTAGTCAGGTGGGTGTACTTACATTTCTAGGTGCACATCCTGGATCTCCACTCAGGACAGCAGGAGAAGCATTTAAGAAATGGTGAACTTGGGTGATTTTTTTTTTCCTTTTTTTTTTTGAGAAAGCATCTTGCCACGTAGTTTAGGCTACCTTGAACTGTGTAGCCAGGCTGGCCTTGAACTCAGTGATCCTGCTGCCTGAGCCTCCTGAGTGCTGGGATGACAGGTGTGCAGCACCACGGCCAGCATGCTGTCGTTTTTAACCCAGCTGAAGTCCTTCATTGGAAGCCTCTGGGGTGGCTTGAAATTCAGAATCTTTCAAGTTGTAGAAAGGGGGTGAGGGCCAGGCATATAGCTCAGCGGCACAACGCCTGCTTGGCAAGCACAAGGTCCTGAGTTTGATTCCCGGTACCCCCAGAATAAAAAAATAGAAAAATAGAAAGGGGGTGAGTTATTTCTATTCTCTTTTGCTGAGCACTGCTAGGGAGACTGAGGTCAGATCAAGCAAGCCCCAGGTTACGCAGCCAGACGCCAGGCTTGATCGCATGTCCCATCACTTCCATATAGAAGGCTCCTTCTCGGACATAGCTGTCTGGGCACCAGGTGTCCTTCGTGGCAGCTGTGGCCCAAGCCCAGCTCTTGGCCACCCTCACCTCTTCCCTTCCTCCCGCCCTGCTCTCCAGCTCCACGTGCAAGAAGCTTCCGGCAACCACCTGAACCCTGAGCCCAGCCAGCCAGCCCCCAGCGTGGACCTGGACTTCCTGGAAGATGACATCCTGGGCTCACCTGCCGCGGCGGGTGGCGGTGGAGCGGGCGGGGGCGCCGACCAGCCATGCGACATCCTTCAGCAGAGCCTGCAAGAGGCCAACATCACGGAGCAGACACTTGAGGCTGAAGCTGAGCTGGACCTGGGCCCCTTCCAGCTACCCACACTGCAGCCCGCGGATGGCGGGGCCGGCCCAACAGGTGCCGTGGGGACAGCCACTGTGGCCACGGGACCCCAGGCTCTCTTCCCAGGCAGTGCTGACCTGCTGGGGCTGCAGGCCCCACCCACTGTGCTGACCCACCAGGCCCTGGTGCCACCCCAAGACGTGGTCAACAAAGCCCTGAGCATGCAGCCCTTCCTACAGCCCGTGGGCCTGGGCAACGTGACCCTGCAGCCCATCCCGGGCCTCCAGGGCCTGCCCAACGGCAGCCCTGGGGGTGCCACAGCTGCCACTCTTGGCCTGGCACCCATCCAAGTAGTGGGCCAGCCTGTCATGGCGCTCAACCCACCCACCTCGCAACTTCTGGCCAAGCAGGTGCCTGTGAGTGGCTACCTGGCCTCTGCAGCTGGTCCCTCAGAGCCAGTGACCCTGGCATCGGCCGGTGTGTCCCCCCAGGGGGCTGGCCTGGTCATCCAGAAGAGCCTTCCAGCCGCTGTGGCCACCACACTCAATGGGAACTCCGTGTTTGCAGGGGCAGGGGCTGCCACTGTGGCAGCCAGTGGGGCACCCTCAGGACAGCCGCTGGCAGTAGCCCCAGGCCTAGGCACATCGCCACTGGTGCCTGCCCCCAATGTGATACTGCACCGTACACCCACACCCATCCAGCCCAAGCCCACCGGCGTGTTGCCCCCCAAGCTCTACCAGCTGACACCCAAGCCTTTTGCCCCCGCAGGAGCCACGCTCACCATCCAGGGAGAGCCGGGGGCGCTCCCACAGCAGCCCAAGGCCCCGCAGAACCTGACTTTCATGGCAGCGGCGGGCAAAGCTGGCCAGAATGTGGTGCTTTCGGGCTTCCCAGCCCCTGCCCTCCAGGCCAATGTCTTCAAGCAGCCCCCAGTCACCACTGCGGGCACAGCGCCGCCTCAGACCCCTGGGGCCCTGAGCAAGCCCATGAGTGTCCACCTGCTGAACCAGGGTAGCAGCATCGTCATCCCTGCGCAGCACGTGTTACCGGGCCAGAATCAGTTCCTGCTGCCTGGTGCACCTGCCGCAGTCCCGCTGCCCCAGCCCCTCTCCGCCCTGCCAGCCAACGTGGGCGGCCAAATCCTTACGGCCACAGCTCCTCACCCAGGCGGACAGCTCATCGCCAACCCCATCCTCACCAACCAGAACCTGGCAGGGCCCCTGAGCCTGGGCCCTGTCCTTGCCCCCCACTCTGGGGCCCACAGCGCTGCACACATCCTCTCGGCTGCGCCCATCCAGGTGGGGCAGCCGGCACTCTTCCAGATGCCTGTGTCGCTGGCCGCGGGCAGCCTGCCCACACAGAGCCAGCCGGCCCCTACTGGCCCCGCCGCCACCACTGTCCTCCAGGGGGTCACCCTGCCCCCCAGCGCTGTGGCCATGCTCAACACCCCTGATGGGCTGGTGCAGCCGGCCACCCCCGCCGCAGCCACTGGGGAGGCCACGCCCATCCTCGCTGTACAGCCCGCTCCGGTTCCCCCTGCAGTCAGCACACCACTGCCCCTGGGCCTCCAGCAGCCGCCACCACAGGCCCCACAGGTCCCTGCCCCACAGGCTGCCATCCCGCCTCAGGCCACCACCCCACAGCCCAGCCCGGTCCTGGCATCCAGCCCAGAGAAGATCACCCTGGGGCAGCCGCCCACTGCCGCTGCCGCGGCCATCCTCACTCAGGACTCCCTGCAGATGTTCCTGCCCCAGGTAATGGAGCCGGCTGGCCAGGCGGGCAGGGGTAGGGGTGGGGGTAGAGGTGACACCAGAGAGCCCAGAGCACTGGGGGCGGGTGCAGTGCTGGAAGCATCTCAGAAGTGGCCTGGGTGCTATGCCCCGGCGGCCCTCTGGGTGATGGACCCAGCTGAGCTGACAGGACAGATTGGTAGGCTGGTGACCCATGGACAGAGAGGAGAGGACCGGCCGCCTGACAAGCAGGGAGAGAGAGGAACCTCAGGGAGGGAGCGAGATATGGATGGCTGGACAGACAGACGGGCAGGAGACAGACACTGGGGTGGAGCTGAACACAGTTGCCTGGACAGAGCTCAGGATGGAGTGAGGCCCCTAGGTCCTGGCCTCTTGGGCCCCTGGCTGACTGGCACCCTGTTCTCTGGGGCCCAGGAACATCAGTGGTGCACGGGCTCATGGGGGGGGCGGGACCATGGGGTGGCCTTCTGATCCCATGCGGCCACCGTTGCAGGAGAGGAGCCAGCCACCCCTCTCCACAGAGGGCCCCCACCTGTCCGTGCCTGCCTCGGTCATAGTCAGCGCCCCGCCTCCTGCCCAAGACCCAGCCCTGGCCACCCCCATCGCCAAAGGAGCTGGCCCTGGCCCTCAGGCCCCCGACAGCCAGGCTTCCCCGGCTCCGGCCCCCCAGGTAGATGAACTGCAGCAGTCTCCGTCCTCAGCGCAGACCTGGCCTTGCCCCCGCCCCTGCCTCTGCCTCTTGCTCTCCTCCACCCCTGCCGCATCCTCCTCCTCGTGCTCTGCCCTGCCTGCCTGTGTCGTGCTGACTTGGGAAATGGTGCTGTCCTTTGTCCCCTGTTTCCGCTCCCGTGTTTCTCATGATCACAGACACTTGAGACCAGGACTAACTTGGGGGTCGCATGCGCTAGGCAGGGATGCACAGTGCCCACGGTGCAAGCCTGGACCTAGCACTTGGGAGGCCAAAGCAAGAGAATTGTGAGTTTGAGGCCAGCCTGCGCTACACAGCAAGACCCTGTCTCCAGAAAACAAAAACAAAACAAAACAAAGTGCACGTGGTAGGAAATGAGCTATCTCTAAAGTTAGCGTTTTCACTCCTGAGACCTGCCAGGAACAATGCAAAAGGTGGCAGTGACAAGGAGCTCCCTCTTCTGGCGTTCAGGCCCTCCCGAGGCAGCTTCCTGCTGCGCCCTCCCGTGCGTGGGCAAGCAGCACACCCGGCTGCTGTGCCTTCCTCCTGCGCAGACCTGCCGGCGCAGGCGCCTCCTGTGTGCCAGTGCTCACCACTGGCAGCTGCTGTTGTGCGCAGTCCCGTCGCAGGGCTGCGCTGTTGTTCACGGCGGCTCCTCTGTGCTCTAACATTGGTCCTTAGCTGTTACAGACAAAACTGCACAAAAAGGCTTTGTTATGCACTGATTCTGTAAGATACCTTTTTTTGTTTTGTTTTGTTTTTTTTTGAGAGGGTCCGCGCGCAATGTAGTTCACACTGGCTTTGAACTTACTTTAGCACAGGCTGGCCCCAACCTAAGTCATCCTCCTGCCTAGGCCTCCTGAGTCTGCGATTACAGGCACGTGCTATCACGCCTGGCCTAAGATAAGCCCTTTCAAAGGAAGCTGCTGGGATGAAGGAATATGCGACTGTATTTCTGAGGAATGGTGCCTGTTGCAGGCCTGTTGGTTCTACCTTTATCAGCAAGATCCAGTTTGTGCCTGTTTTTCTACAATGCTGTCAAGGAACTGAACTTGACAGATTCAATCTTACAGATTTTCTTTTTTTTTTTTTTTTGGTCTTTTTTTGAGACAAGATCTCACTATGCAGTTCAGGATGGCCTTGAGCTCACTTTGTAGCCCAGGCTGTTCTGGAACTCGCAGTGATCCTCCTGCCTCAGCCTCCCAAGTGCTAGGATTACAGGCGTGCATCACTGTATCCGGCTCCCATCTGATAGATGGAAAGTAGTGTCTTGTGTTGACCACATTTGTATTTGCATTATTGTGAATGAGGCTGGGCAGGCTTGCCTAGATGAAGAGCCATGTGTAGATTCTATTCCCTGCAACTGTGTTTCTGTCCTTCACTGATTTAAAGTTTGAGTGGCTGGTCATGTTTTTGTGGGTTCTTAGGAACTCTTTACAGAATGAAAGAGAAGCTTTTCTCTCCTGTCAGTGATAGGTACATGGAAGGGGGTGTCCTTTTGCACTGAGGGAGGATCTTAGACTCATGCAGAAAGGGCCAGGGGGTGGATGGGAAGGGATGTGAGTCATACCAATGGGAAGGGGGCAGCAATAGCCTGGGCCTTGGCTTCGAGGAGCCTGGGCCTCACTTTCAAACTCTGCCCCCTCCCACGGAGCTAGGGACTCCATGCTGCACAGTGTAAGCTGGCACTGGGGGTGAGACAGAGCAGCCTGCATGTGGAATACATGTGTTGAACCTGTGTAGCACAGGGTTAGTATTGATAAATATTGACTATGTTGTGTTGTGTTGTGTTTTGCCAGTATTAAGTATTGAACCCTTCACATTGAGCTGCATCAGTGCTCGTTTTGTAAATTTTGAGACAGGGTCTTGGTACATTGCCCAGGCTTTGTTTGAACTTGCCATCCTCCTGCCTCAGCCTCCCAGAGTGCTGGATGACAGCTGTGTGCCACCACACCCAGCTTGGTGTTATTGTTTCTAGCTACTGTGGTGGGAAGGACATGGACTGGTCCTGAGTTGGCAGAGAGGGCCATGGGGCCAGGTTGGTGCCAGATCATTGGTGGTAGGAATGGAGGGGTGGGGGCAGGGCAGCAGCCCCTGGCCTCAGACTGCAGTTGGAGGTACAGTTTCTGGGTCCCCAGCTCGTGACTTCCTCTCACAGCTGCCTGTCCTCAGCTGTGGTATGGGGATGTGAGTCCTTGCTGCAGGCACTGTGGTTGAGAGCCAGCCGGGCATCTGTGTGTTACCTTTGGGACCTTGGCTGGTTGTAGATCAGCAGGTACTATGCCACATTCTTCTCCAAGGCAACAGCTGCCCTTTGACCCAGCACTGCCTTCCTTCTCAGATGTAGGGTTTTCACTTTTAAAAACATACCCGTGATCCCAGCACTGTGGGAGGCTGAGGCAGGGGTGGCAAGTTTAAGTCCATCCTGGGTGAATTAGCATAGTTCTGTCTCGGAATAAAGTGTCCAAAAGGGCAGGGGATGTAGCTGAGTGGAAAGGCCCTGGCTGGATTCAGTCCCAGCACAAAGACAAACCCACCCTCGGTGAGTCCTGGACGAGCAGGCCAAGCCGCCCACCGCAGCTGCTCCTCAGCACCCTCCATCTCTGGGGCAGCCCCAGCCTGCGCTGGGCCGTGCTTGTCCCTTGGCGCATGCGCTGCCTGGCCCCTACGTGTGCAGCTTGTAGACTGTCTCGATGGTGGCGCGATGACGTCAACCCCAGAAGGGTAGGGATGAGTGGGTAGCAGGTCCCTGGCAAAGGTAGCTTGGTGGGATGGGAGCACACAGCTGGCTGAGTGGCTGGGTGGCCCAGTGACAGAATGGCCTGTGTGAAAGCCACTGTTCTAGGCAATGAAATGGGCCCCACACTGTGTGACTTCTAACCTCTGGACTCAGACAGATTGACAGGCTGGGTGTGTGTGTGTGTGCATGTGTGTACTTGCCCGTTGTCCACACAACACAAATGCGTGGACTGTTGTTCTGTTCTTTTTTAGTTTTTTTTTTTTTTTTTTTTTTTTTTTTTTTTTTTTTTTTTTTTTTTTTTTTTTTTTTTTTTTTTTTTTTTTTTTTTGGTCTTTCTGAGATAGGGTCTCACTATGCAATTTAGGCTGACCTTGAGCTCACTTTGTAGCCCAGGCTGGCCTCCAACTTGCAACAATCCTCCTGCCTCAGCCTCCCAAGTACTGGGAATACAGGCTTGCGCCACCATGCCTGACCTCACTGGCTTACTTAACTCTCCCCTTCAGTGCTGCCTTGCTGCCATCTGCTACCACCCTGCATAAGAGTTCTGTCTTGTGTCACTGTCCCAGTGCACATGACTGTCCATGTCACCAAAACAACAGTTTCCTAAAGTAATACATCTAGCAGTGCTCTGTGCAGCACACTCATGTATTTATTCTGTGTCTGGTGGTGTTATTTTGGCAATACTGGTGATTGAACCCACGCCCTTCACACTAAGCTACATCCCTGGTTTTTATTATTGTTTGCTTTGAGATGGGTCTCACTAAATTGCTAAGTTGCCCAAGCTGGGATAGAACTTGTGATCCTCCTGCCTCAGCCTCCCAGAGTCTTTACAGGTGTGTGACACCACACCCGGCCATTTCTAATGGGCACCAAGTGCAGCCTGCAGACCAGCCTGAAGGGTTGCAGTATGGAGCGAAGAGGGGACTCCAGGAGCCCAGCCCTGCTGCTTACAGACTGTGACCTTAGGTGCTTCTCGGTGCCTCTGTTTTTCCCTTGTAAAACATCAGGGCTGACCCCAGGAGCTGCTTTGCTCCAGGCTTATGTAAACCAGCCTCTGTGGCGCCCTCAGCTTGGGGACGGGCACAGTGAGGGCTCTGCAGGAAAGTAGCCCAGAAAAGTCTCCTTGTATGTGTTTTTTTCCGGGCAAACTTTCTACACTGGGATGGTGGGGTGCGGCGCTTGGTCTCATTGTGGTGCAGCGGCCCTGTGGGGATAAATGGGCTGGATGTGTTCAAGAAAACTTACAGACGCTGACTTTTAGGATTGCATGTAATTTTCACAAGTGCAGAATATTATCCTTTGGTGTTTTCCCCAAGTGTAAAACACCGTTCATCTCTTGGGCCCTGTTGCGGGATGGGCTCAAAAGATAGGGGTAGGCCAGGTTTGCCTGTGGGCTGTTGTTTGCCTTTTTGTTTTGACATCTGATTTTCCTTTTTAAATGGAGCTGGTGTACATGTCTGTAGTACACAGTGATCACATTCATCATAGGAATAGAGGATATTTTATTTTATTTTTTAAGGTCTTGCTAAGTTACTAAGTTGCCAGGCTGGGCTCAGACTTGCAGAGCCCCTGCCTCAGCCTCCCAGCTTCCTGGCACTCGCAGGCCCGTGCAGTCCTCTCCTCTGCATCGCTGTCCATCTGTGGCAGGCACTGAGGACAGGGACCCAGGGGTGTGCGGGGCCTGCCTCATGCACTCACTGTGGGTCCACATTCAGTCCCCACTGCTGACTACTTAAGGTAGCATTAGAGGAATTGCAGGAGCTAGAAGGCAGCTGCAGCCTTTTCTGGAGAGACTCGGGTACCTCCTGTGGGGCTGGGCTGCCTGGCTCTCCCTGCAGCTGCGCCCCCCTGGGGACTAGGGACGGCAGCACAGTGAGCTCTTGCCCTTGAGCTTCTGAGTGTGGGCAGTGTGAACGTTTGCCTCCTATGCACGGGCGAGGGAAACCTCTTTACTAAACACTGACGTTGCAGTGTTTTGCTTTGTTTTGTTTATGATTGGGCTGGGGATGTTGCTTAGTGGTAGAGCAGTTGCCTAGAAGACATGAGGTCCTGTATTTACCCCCAGTATTGAAAAGATTATAAAAGTCATTTTGCTCATGTGAAGAATTTAGAAAACACAGAAAAGGACAAAGAAGAAAAATTAAGCACCTGTATTGCCACCATGTGGACACAGTGGGTAGCATTTTGGTTTGGGGTTTTCATCAAGCCCCACCCATTTTAAAATGTGTGTAGGCAGGACGTGGTGGTTCACGACTGTAATCCCACCCCTTAGAAGGCTGAAGCAGGAGGATCACCAGCCTGTTCAAGGCCAGCCTGGGCTGCCCAGTGAGTTCAAGGCCAGCCTGAACTTACATACCAAGACCATGTCTCAAAAGAAGAAAAAAAATGTGTTTTGGAGTTCAGGAACACATGTCCCGCGCTATCCCATCATTCCCAGCCCAGTACTCCCTTGTTCCCCTCCAGGGAACCGTAGGAACTCATGTTTTTGTTCTTTTTTGACACATGATCTCACTATGTGGCCCGGGCCCGCCTATAACTCATGATTCTCCTACTGCAGCATCCCGGGTGCTGGGATTACAGGTGTGCGCCACTACACCTGGCTAATAACTCATTTCTAAAAGTCCTCCCAGTTCTGGTTGCATATGAGCCACCTACTGCACAGAGCGGTTTACATTTTCTCCCACGTGTTCCCAAAAGACTGCGCATTACCCACCGGGCAGCTCACCAAGAGTCCCCAACATCCCGGCACCTGTGTGTGTTATGGTGATTCACTTCCCTGGTAAACACTACCAAGGCGCATTAGGCCCCCTCCTAGGCTTTCAGCGTCCACCTGGAGCTGCAGGAGCTACTCATTCGCTAAGTTGCCCAGGCTGGCCTGAACTTGTGATCCACTTGCCTAGGCCTCCCGAGTAGCTGGAATTACAGGTGTGCGCCGCCACACCCTCCCCCCACCCCCGCCTTTGCTTTGGCAAGCTGGGGCTGTACCCCAGCCGTCCCCCACCTGTGCGGGGCGTTCACCTGCGCCCCTCCTGACAACCCCTTTGCTGGGTCAAGCTAATGTCCATGTGTGACTGCTGAACTGCAGTCCTTGGTCCAGTTCAGAGACCCGGGGACAACAGGCACAGGTGTTGGTACTAAACAGTCAGCTAGTCCCAGTGGGCGGGGTGAAGCTAAGGTACTCCAGGGCTTCTGGTGGGCCTCTCTCAGGACGGGCTCGCTGGGGCAGCTCCTGAACACCAGAGCCTTTTATGTTCCTTTTTTGTGCGCCATCTCGTCTCATTCTTTGTCCTGCTTTTTCTCATCTGTTTGTTACTTTTAGTGATTTCTAGAGGCTCTGTGCATATGAAGGGTTTGAGCTGTGTGTGTTCTCTGAGTGAGCAATCTTGCTAGCAGTGTGTCACTTTAGCTGCAGACATAAGTTTGTGGTACTTGGTATGTGGTACTGGACCTTGAACTCAGGGCCTTCACACTGAGCTATATCTAGCTTTTTATTTTTTAAATTTTCACTTAAATTCTTTCTTTTCTTTTTCTTTTTTTTGGACTTAAATTCATGATAAGTTGCCCAATTAGGCTCAAACTTGCAGTCTTTCTGTGTCTGGCTCCCAGAGCACTGGGGTTACATGCTACCAGGCCCAGCTTATCTGCATTTTTAATAAGAATGGAAAACACTTAAGGCTGGGGATACAGCTCAGTGGAATAAGCACCTCCCTGGCAAGTGCAAGGTCCTTGAGTTCAATCCCCAGTACCACAAAAAAAAAAGAAAAAAAAGAAAAACACTTGAAGATTTTTATATTTTTGTTTCCTTATGTACTTGTTTACTTATATATTCTTGAGACAGGGTCTTGACATAGTCCACACTGGCCTTAAACTTACTGTGTAGCCCAGGCTAGCCTCAGACATGTTGCAATCCTGCCTTGGGAGCACTTGCTTGGCAAAACCCTGTCTTAAGAAAAAAAAAAAAAACCAACAACAAAAAATTTGCGTTATCCTTAACTCTCAATATATATATATACACACACTATATATGCTTTTTCCCGTGAATCATCTCCTGGGGCTAAGTTGCAGATGTTGTGCGTCTCTGCTCATTAATAGTTTAGTGCATTGTCTTACCCCTGGGGAACAAGGATTGTCTCTCACTGAGCCAGCACACTGTCACCAAAGTCTGCAGATTTATCGTGGAAGCAGCACAGTTGCATCACCTGCTGCTCCTAGCCCAGTGTGACGCCTAGGCCCTCTGATGCGCGCGGGCTTCCTGCCTGACTGTGCTTGCCCAGAAACCTGTCCAGGGCAGAGTAGCGCGCAGGCGCGCTTGTTGGGTGCAGCGGTGTTCACTGTGGTCCTTGTTGCCCCCCTTGGTCCCTGTCGTGAATTTTTCCCACAATGGGTGACCCTGACAGCGAGTGGATTTTTAAATCTTTAAAAATTCATTCTTTGTAAACAAGGTTAAAAAATGTCTTTAGACGGCCTGGGGACGCGGCTCAGTGGCAGAGTGCTTGCCTAACACAAGCCACGCAGGGTGTGAGCGCGAGCGTCGCACAACACACATGGACGCGCGCAGGCCTTCAGCAGCGCTGCCCTGCAGGTGCCTGGGCTCTGGCGCCAGTGGCCACCTTCCCCGGCCCTCCGGCCCAGTGTCCTTTATCGCTGGTGGGGGCGCTCCCAGGCCCCAGGTCACCAGCCCTGTGAAGTCCTCCGGCCACAGCACTCCGGAGGTGGCCCGGGGCCAGTGCGGTTGGCCACATTGGAGGCCCTGAGCAGCCCCTCACCTACTCGTCACATGCTCCGTGACACCCTCCAGGAGCCCTGGGCCGATCACGTGGTCAGGCTGTTTCCCTGGGTTCTGCGTTCTGGGCTTTATTCACCAGAAGGGACTCGGGGCCAGGCTTGGAAGAGTCTGGCCCCGGACAAAGCTAGTGGTGACTCTGAGGAGAGGGTGCACCGGGGACCCTCTGAGCCAGTGGGTGGGTGATGGGCACGGAGCAGAGCCCTCACCCGGGGCCACCCTCCCCATCTGGAGCCTGGATGGGTCCTCTGGGCTCCCTGGCCGTCTGGGAAGTGAGTCCAGGAGGGCACTGGCGTCCGGGCAGCAGAGTCAGTGCCGTGGCTGGCCGAGGACAGCCGTCAGGGAGCCCTGTGCACGCAGCTAGCGCTTCATGTTTGCACAGCAGCTGCACGGTGACCTTTTGGGCTGCAGAGTCCGAGGGCACAGGGACAGGAGCCAGCCTGGACACCCCCGAGGGGCTGACACTCCCGTGCCGCGCGCGGTCTAGCTCCCACCCCGCCGCTGTCCTTTCCGTCCCCAGCCGCCTCCAGCCACGCTGGTGTCTGCCTTGACCCGGCTGGAGTGGGGCTGCCCGTTCCTGCTCGCTCTGCTCGCTGCTCCCGCGGCTGCTGCCCGCTTCCTGCTGCTGCCCCACCCACAGAGCTCCCCTTTGTCGGGGGTGGGGATGCAAGGGGACAGAGGGGGTCGGGGCAGAGACGCAGGTGATGGGGTGGGATGCGGTGGGGTTGGCAGGGGAAGGAGTGGCCTGGTGGGTCTCTCCAAGGACGCAGGTAGGCACGGGGCGGGGGGGGGGGAGCCTTCCGTGGGGCAGGGGTGCTGCTGGAGCCAAAGCTGGCTCTGACCCCGCCCCGTCTCCCTCCCCCGCCCAGATCCCAGCAGCGGCTCCACTGAAGGGCCCCGGCCCCGCCTCATCCCCGTCACTACCTCACCAGGCCCCACTGGGAGACAGCCCCCACCTGCCCTCCCCGCACCCCGCCAGGCCCCCGTCCCGTCCGCCCTCCCGCCCCCACTCCCGCCCTCCGTCCCAGCCCCAGAGCCTGTCCCGCCCGCCCTCGGAGCCGGCTCTGCACCCCTGCCCCCCTCTCCAGCCGCCCCCCACTCTGCCCAGCATCGTTGTCAG